>APFE031679456.1:28958-82588 GCA_000404065.3 Pinus taeda
TATATTTTTGCTTTTCATGCTTATTATGGATTGATGATTATTGATAGTTATATCATTCCACTAATTTGTTTATTTATTTTCAATCATAAATTAATAAATAATGAATTAAAATATGAATCACTACTAAATTGTGAAGTGTGAGAAAGACATAGGCTTTTGAATTATAAAATGGTCACATATGGGAAATACATAATTTTTTTCAATATTTTGAAATAGGTGTGAGAAACGCATAGTTTTTTGAGTTATAAAACGGTTATGAGAAATATATATATTAAGTATTATATATTATATATATATATATAAAGTGTGAGAAATGCATAATTTTATTTAATTATAAAATGGTCCAGCATGAGAAATACACAAATTTTAATATAATATATATATAATAAATATGGGTGTGAGAAATGCATAATTTTTTTAAAATGGTTTAACATGAGAAATACATCAAAAGTTTAAATAATTTAAAATAGGTATGGAAAACTCTTAGTGTTTTGAAATGGGTCCCGTAAAGATATAGATAAGATTAAATGAGAGAAAGTAGAGATCAAAACCGGATCCCTGTAAAGGAAAAAGAATGGAATGAATCCAAAATAAATAAAAAAATCACCATCATTCATCTTTGACATTAGGGGATGTTATCTTACCAACACAACAGAAGGCAAGGCTATAAAAGGGGGACGTCCTCCAGGGATTGATAAGTATCGCAATAATAACGTTTGGGATGTGAAGGAATTGTTATTATTTGATTTGAGTTAGCCATGAGGATCAGTTCATTTAGCTTTGGTTTACCTCTCATGTTACTACTCGCAATGGTGGGCGCGCAGGAGGAAGACTGCAGGACTGGTATCTCTCATAGCTGTAACACCGCGTCATACCAACCCAACAGTCCTCTACAGGCTTCTCTGACAGCCATAATCACGGATCTGGAAGAAAACACGTATACGAGGGGTTCGCTAGCCGACTTAGGTTCGAGTATTGTCTACTACAACTACATTGTAAATACCAACGAATATCCCGCTGCCTACGGGCAAGGAGTCTTCGATATTTCAAGTATCAGTGCGCCTCAGTGCACGGCCTGCCTTACGAGCCTCGCCAATTGCATCTCGAGCGTTTGCGGCCCTACCGTCGGTGCTTGGGCTCAACCCACTGACGACGACTGTTTCATGCGCTACGAGACGTACAAGTTTTACAAGTAGCGATATTGTTGCTATCTATTTCTCTAGGTACAGCGTATCTATCTATTTAGGTACCGTGTAGGTCCAGCGTATCTATCTATTTAGGCATACTTTAATAAAGTTCTTCAAAAATTTTAAAGGGATTAACTTGACTTTTGGCTGAAGCCAAAGGGAGGGTTGAATTAAAGAGTGCCACAATTTCCACTGAATTAGCCATCACACGTATTTTCTTTGTTGATGACATTGTTTTATCCTAATGATGCTCTAGGTTTGATTTTTCACTCACCAATAAGGATACATGTAGGCGGATAAATATTCATAAGTCAACTTTATCAGCAGTGGGATTGTCTAGGGAAAAGCTCACAAAGTCTCATAATTCATTTCCTTTTCACACAAATATTTTTTATGATGAGATTAAATATATAGGATTTCATCTATGTTAGTTTTTGCAGCATCATCGATGTTCTAGTCTCGAAAATTTAATTTGTGGAGAGGCTAAAACACATGAGTTTTTCATATCTCATAAATTATTTATGAAAATTCCACCTAGAAATGTCTCAATTATGTTATTAGCCTATTTTTAAACATTTACAAAGTTTAATCTTAGGAAAATTTGTTAATTAATCAGTTTTAATTGAGAAAGGTGTTAATCCTCTAGAAAGGCACACAGATCCATCCAGAAATAACCTCAGTCATCAATTATGTCTTAATCTTTGCCATTAAGAGTCCCAAGAAGAAATTATAATAGGAGCCCGATGGGTAGATGGAGAATATATACTTGAGATTGATTTTCTTTGGCAATTCAATTTTCTAGACGTCAACAACAGTTGCTAGAAGAGTTTGAGCCAAAGAAGGGAAGAAAATGTAGAGATGGGTATGGATAATGATTCGAAGAAAGGTTTTTATGGGGACTTTATTTCAAAAATAACCTTGTCAAATTTGTGTATTTATGTTCCACTATTTTATCATTTTCTAGTTTATCTTCAACATAATTCAATTTTGTGAAACTTGTAGTTGCAAATTATTCCTTGTTTTTGTGGGAAAATAAACTACTAATTAATTTACAGTTAGAATAATAATTTCCATTTGCTCTTGAGAATATATTAAAGGTTTGAAGCTTTAGATGCTTGTTTAGCGTGGGTGGACTAATGCTTATCCAATTCGCTCTAGAAGTTATGGCAGTCTTATGGATGTCTTTGTGCTTGATTCCAAAATGGATTTTTAAATCTATTTCTAAGATTAGCTGCATATTTCTATGGATGGGTTAGAAATATGGTAGGGTTTTTAATTTTGTCAAATGGGATAAAATAAATTTTCCAAAGATGTTGAAAGCTTGAGATCTAAAAAGGTCTTATTCTTTGTTTAAGTTGTTGGCAGCTGAGGTTTGATGGAAGCTAAGGTTTGATGGAGACTGTTATACACAAATAACTTATGGATAGAAGTGGTATTCATAAAGTATATTCACCCTATCTCTATTGAACATTGGATTAGAATCCCGAAAAAGAAAAGGATATCCTGGAAGTTGGAAAATGGTGATGAAGTAAGAATGGGTATGGACAAATGTGTAGGGTGTGGGGAAAATTAAATTTTTCCTAAGAATTTTGTTGAATTCCTAAATGAAAATAGGAGGTTGTAGATCATGCTAGAATATCTATTTGGGCTGGTGGATGGCATCATGCTAATTAGCTAAATATTCCTTTTTATTTTTCAGTTCAGTGGCTAAATTACACTACTGCACTCAATATATTGGATGTTCACATCAAGGAGAGGGAACAGACATTATGTTGGGTGCACTCCTCTCTTGGGGAATATTCTCCATAAATGTGTTGTTTGAATTTCATTTTGACAAGGGGATTTAGCTTGGCGATGTAAAATATTATGGAACCTAAGTTGTTTGGAAAAAGAAAGGATCCTCCAATGGTGCATATAGGAAAATAAGATCCCATAGATGACAACTCATAAAAGGGAGGCATGATCATGCCTAGTTGGTGTGCCCTATGTAAAAATGTCAGGATTATGTGGACCATCTCTTCCTTATGTGTCCTTTTGCCCTGGATGTGTGGAACATTGTTTGTGTTTTTTTTGCCTTAGACTCCATGTGGCAGGGTATCTCATGTAAACAGGTTGGAACAAGAAGACCCAAAAAATGCATAAATCTTCTGCATATCTTCAATTGGTGCATACAGATTGCAAGGAATAATGCCATCATCCAAGCAAATACTAAAGACTCCTAAAAGGCTAACATCACAAGTTCTAACCACATATGACTTAATTTCTAAAGTTTTTCATGTGCAGTAGCCATGGAACATTATTGTTAAAGAAGATTCCTATTCCTATCCATAGGCATATTTTGATAAGGGATCCCTTGCTAGGGTGAGTGTGTGGGAGAGGATATGATGTGTTAACAAAAGGAGATTAAGAACCACTTAGCAAAACTCTAGTGTAAAAAGAAAAGATGATTTACTCTAATTTCCAAGCTAAGACAATCTTACCATCTACAATTGAACAACCAATATGATGCAATTACAAATATAACTATTTAATTTGTTGCGGACGCAAAACATTATTTAAATAAAAAAGTTATATCAAATAACACTTTTGAATTACTATTCAAAACTATATGAAATAGCTAAAACCTTAAAAAAAAATGGAATAAGACTTAACTTTTCAACTCTGACTCTAGCCATATGATATATCCAATCGATAATTGATATAAGATTGAAAAGCAATTAAATTTTCAATTTTCCCATGTAAATCGCAACAATTTCTTACATCCAAGCAATGATCTGAATGACATCAGGAATGCTCCTTTACACTTATTTCCAAACGAAAGTACTTTAAGTAAAAATTAACATTAAAATATAAATGGACATCTTGCATCTTAACACATAAAATTTAGTAGCATGAGTGGTTTCAATGTAATTGAATCTAATGACAAGAAATCATGACCTGGAAACAATGTGCTACTTCATTGTCCTTTTTTCTATGCATTCTCATAAGCGCGCAAGAGAATGTCTATAAATTGCATTTGGAATGAAATTTGTGACTCATTGGAGAATGTTTATAAATCACATTTGGAATGCAACTAGTGATTCACTCCAGCAATCTAGAAATTATGTCAAATAAATTTCCCTTCATGACCACTAACTCTTTATCACTTCAATAACTTCAATTTCACACATAAGTGTTATTACACAGTAAAATTAGTTGCGTGGATATAAGATATATCAGTTTCAAGACACTGAAAGAGAATAAAATGTTTGTTCTTAATTCCATCTAACTCATTCCTCTAATACAATTCTACACACTCTTCCTTAATTCGCTCTCCACAGGTTTCTTATTTCTTAATATGTAGCCCCAAAATGGTTACAATCAGATTTTGTTTATATCCAAAATAGTAGGATCTAGTTGAAAAAATAGGGAACAAAATCCTAATGAATTAATACAATTCCAACACACAATGGGTATCTTTCCACTTCTCAATAATTGCAAGCTACATTTGGCCAATAAGCCATTAATTGGAACAAACCTCACCATCTATTCAAGAAACATAGATTTCTAGAAATTACATGGAAAATAAATATTGTGCATGATTCTCCCTCATCATACACCAAAACATAAAATTGGTCATGGACTCTTGCCATGAGGTCCCATTCTACTGCCTTTTTATAACAATGCAGCAGATACCCAAGGTTTCTTCCTTCAGTGGTTCTCCCATTTAAGTAATCCTTTCATCCATTACTTCCATCATAGTTTCATTATATGTAATTGAGCTTTCCACCTTTTATCTTGAGATGGCACAAGATTTTCCTTAATTTGTTTCTCCTAGGTTACGAAAAATGTTATTTTTACTATCTAGGTAATTGAAAACCACAAAAAATGCACGGATTAATTGGAACCATCAATGATCCTTTGTCATGGGTTGGATTTTTCCTCAATATACCCTACTACTTTACCATTTGTAGCATTGCTCCAAAACATCTTACCCCAGTATCCTTTAGAATTATTTACTACTACTCATTCATTTGAATCTCCTGTTTCATAACCATTTTTTCTATTCAAAAGCACTATTTGTTTCGTAATTTTTGTTTAAAACAATTAATTAAGCATTTTAATCTTCAAAATTAAATAAATTCTTGTTTGTTCAAGGCAAATTACTCTCCTTCAAATCTTTTGTTGCAATCTTTGTCTTATATTTTTTGTCATATTCCCTAATTTTTGGATCCCTAGTGGGCATTTTTTTCTCACTCATCAAAATTATGCGTGGATCCAATATCTCTCTGATCCCTTCATTTTCTATTGGTAGTAACATATGCTTTTGTCCATCTTTTTCAAAAGTGTAGGCGTTCACTGTTAGTGTCAGTCTTTGAAGCCTTCTTCCAGTGATCAAAAATGCTCTTAAACAAGTGATTTTAAGGTGTCAAGGTCAAATTTTATCATTTCAGTGAGTCTTCAAGTAAAATTTGGTCACTAGGCATTAGGTTTGGGGCTTGATTTTACCCTTGTTAAAGTTGTCCAAATGATGTTCCATGTCACCATTCAGCTGAGACTACCATCATTCAGAGGGTTGTCATCATCATGTCAAGTTCCATTGGGTCATTTCACACCTTGTTCATGTTTCAGTTGCGCCTATGGCAAGGTTTATTTCCCTCTCCTAGGGTTTTGAAGCTAATTTCTCTTGGATGGTCAAATCATCGGGAAACTTGTATCCTAATGTTCATACACCTTCCCCTATCACTAAAATACCTTATCAAACACTTCCCATCACTGAGATCCCCCAAATTCCTCATTTTTGCATAAACCCTAGTTTCTTGCCACAACGTGGGAATTTTCTATGGTTGGGCCTGTGTTTTTCCTTTTTGGACCCCTTCCCCTCACTCAATTTCTGAGATTCCACTTTTTCCTACTTCCTATCATCCCTCCACTCTTCCCAAAATTTCCTCAAGAATTTAGAAGCTCACTATCCCCTTCATTCCGCGTCATTCCGGCAAATCCCTTGTCCCACACATCGGGATATGTTTCACTCAAATAATGTTTCTGAGCAATGGAAGATGAATTTGGAAAAACTGAGAGAGATTTTTGTTGAAAACCGACCAGGGAAGAAAAAACGCCTTCACTTTTTACACAGGTGTCATGGTTTTGAAGAAATGTCAAAAATACAATTGTCTCGGGAGAATTGATGCACCTCTGGAGCGACCTCGGAAAATAACGTTTTCTACTAGTTCGGTTGGCTAAATGACTTGTTTGATGATCCAAATGATAACTAGAGACAAGCATCTTTCCAATGAGCTATCATGAGCTTAATTTGGAGTTGCAGAAGGCACTCACAAGTTGCCTGTAACAGCACTCTGCCTTTAGGCAGCCTCATTTGGCACAGTTCGACCAGTCTTGGGAGATTTGATTTTTGACAGAGCAAATGAACTCCAAATTTCAAAATTCTAGTTGGATTGGAAAGTAGACACAAAGAAATTTTCAATGAGCTATCCTGCACTCAATTTGGGGTTGCGAAAGACATTCAAAAGTTGCCCGCAACAGCACTCTGCCTTGAGGCAGCCTCATTTGGCACAGTTCGACCAGTCTTGGGAGATTTGACTTTTGATAGGGAAAATAAACTCCAAATTGAAAAATTCTGGTGGAGTTGGAAAGTAGATAGGACAGGCTTTCCAACAAGCTATGTTGTGCTCAATTTGGACATCGGGAAGGCCTCCAAACGTCACCTGGAAAAGAGCACGATGCACAGGAGGAGGAGCGCAACGATTTTATAAATATCTTCACTCCATATGGTCACTTATACAAGTGGCAAAGGAAGACAAAGGGTTACCCAAGCCATTTGTCATATTTGTGGTGCTACACCTATAGCTGATGGTTGGCTCTCTACCTTCATTTGGTGACCCTTGGTCATTCTGTCTCTTCATAGCACATTCTATATATTGTATGCAAACCATTTGCAAAGCAAGTGGGTTGGTTGGCTTGTAACTTCTAGGAGACTATGGGAAAGAAACTTTGTTTCTGCATTGTATATTTTTATAGAGAATTAATGAAAGGCAGCAGCTCCGATTCATGAAATTTATGTGGTTTTGAGTGTAGCAAATATGCCTCTTATGTTTCATATGTATCTTGTTATGTTTCATAGTTCATTTCATATTCATTTATCGTGAAATTTTTCGAGTGAGATCAGGTAGAATTCAATTCTATTGCTCTACCCGTGGGAAAATTTCATGTTCAGTGTTTCATTCTTCTGTTGAAAAGGATTCATGTTGTCCATGCTCTTTTCACCTTCTTAATCAATCTCTCCATTTCTTTGTTATGTTCCATAGTTTCATTTCGTATCCATTTCTGGTGAAATTTTTCAAGTGAGATCAGGTAGGATTCAATTCTATTGCTCTACCTATGGGAAAATTTCATGTACAGTGTTCATTCTTCTATTGAAAAGGGTTCGTGTCGCCCATGCCCTTTTCACCTTCTTAATCAATCTTTCCATTCCGCCATATTTTAAAACTAAATTGCTATGCTTTCAACCTACCTTGCCTCACGAAATAATATGTGTTTTCATGTTAAGTTCTCTGTTCATTGAGGTCCAGTGGTCCCATAACATCCCAGAAACACAGTCATTCATAAAAATCACTCCTTATTATCATTTCCACTTACTATCCTAAGATAAATAGATCGTTTGAAAGTCATCTCAGTCCTTTTCGTTCATCTATTCACTGAGTGTGACTCAGAGAGAGCCCTCTCCTGTTCTGGTAGGGCTAGCTACCAGAATGAGCATGGTTTGTGGTTACCCTGAATTTTTCTTTCCTTCAGCCTGAGGCAGATTTAGGTGCTAACATAGTGATGACTCCACTGGGGACGAAAATTGTTTGCTTGTAGATTATCTTGCCCCAGGACATATCTCAAGCTCAGATCTGATGGTTGGTGGTGAACAACAATAAGACATAAGAAGATGGCTGAAATCATTCACCTGGCGACTCCATTCACTGAAGAAACCAGCAATCGACGCTTCATGGTGACTCCACTGCAGAGGGATCGGTAGCTTTGAGATTTTTTAAAGATGGATCGGATTGCAAGAAGATACGCTCCCATGAGCCAAGATCACATTCTAGGCTTTCCAAACAAAATTCCGAAGGTAGATTGGTCAAAGAATCTGCCTATGTTTAAAGATGATGGTAAGAAGGATGCTACTTACATCTAATTCGATTTCACATGCATATTCGCAAGTTGAAGATTGATTTTCCTGAAGATTGCTTAATGAAGATATTCATGGCCACTCTAGAAGGTAAAGCCCAATCTTGGTATGAAAATTTTCCCGCTTCTTGTATTTACAGTCTAAAGGATTTTCATGACCTGTTCATTGAAAGATATAAAGACTCTTATCCATCATTGAATGTAGTTCATGATTGTTGCAAGCATGCTTATGGTTTTATTGAGAGCCTTGAAAAATATTATGGGGAGGATAATTTTATGGATCATTGCATCATGGAAGCCCTGTATGAAATTCCCTTTCAGCAGCATAAAGACGATCATGAAAATTTGCAGCATGACCAAGATTGTAGTATGGTGGAAAATGAAGGAATTTTGCATCTTGACAGTCAACATGAATTACATGAAATGGATCAGCAGTATGAGGAAAATTTATATACTCCTTCACTTGAAAATATTGAAGACAATCACTGTTTGAGAAAAAGGAAACAAAGGGTCTTATCTCCTTTGTCTGAAGAAGAGATAGATCAGCTCTTGCAAGGTCATGTTCCAGCTCAAGCTAAAGCAGATTTGCAGTGCACACATGGTCAAGAAAGTGTTGGTGAAACTTCTTCCTCTTTTGAAAAGGATGACATTCTGGTGAACATCTTTATAAATCAACAGGTTGAATATGTCCATATGGCTGAAAGTGATGAAAGAAAAAGTGTCATTTCAAATTCGTCCATAGAAGAAGACAAAGTTTTGGTTCCAAATGTTCTCATGTCATCAGAACAAATCCTTCATGAAGAGGTAATCCAATCAACTCATGGACAACAAGATGAGAACTTTGTTCAAGTAAGTGAAAAGCTTTCTTTGGATGAATTTATGGTAGATGATAAAAGTTTTAGTGTTGGGTTTCAAGAATCATCCGAAGTTGCTTTTCTCATGATTGATGAATGTGATGAATGTAATGAGAATATGGCTGTCATATCATGTCAATATGATCAAAAATATATTCAGACTGTAGAAGACCAGAGCAATCAAAATTGCCATTCAGATTCTTCTTCATATGTCTCATGTCTTGAAATGTTTTTTGAAGAGGAAATCCACTTATCTGCTTGTTCAGAATTTCTTGAGGACCAGGAACATACTTTTTCTGAAGTACATTATGAAGGAAGATCAGAATCAAAAGAAAAGGACATCTTGTTTCTTCAGTAGGAGGTAAATGTTCATGTTTTTCATGATCCAATGGAAAATATGTTACAGTCAGCGATGAAGGTCATTATTGCAGTATTCAGTGATGAAGTAGATCATGGCCAATTATGTTTTTGGATGCCCAGTTACCAGCATCAATTATTGACCAGAAGATCTAATCAGAAGAATCAGTCAAGAAGCCATCTTCTTGATTGGTTACATTGCAGTTTGATATAGTTTGATGATATATAGTCTTGTAAGAAATAAAGGTGGTCATGCTCTACCACCAAGCTTCAAGTTTTAAGTTTAGAGTCAAGTTTTTTTAGTCATGTCAGTTTGCATTGAATCAGTTTGAGTCAAGTTTTAGTTAATAAATTGAGTCATGTTGGTTTGTCAAAATAATGGACTCCGTAGCCCAATGGATGAAGACACTGTCTGCTCACCCAAAGATCTGTTGTTCTTGGCACCTCCAAGGAGCTACCATCCCCCATTGGAGCCAATGTTAGAGTCAATATTTGCAGCCTTCTTCCAGTGATCAAACATGCTCTTACACAAGTGATTTTAAGGTGTCAAGGTCAAATTTTATCATTTCAGTGAGTCTTCAAGTAAAATTTGGTCACTAGGAATTAGGTCTGGGGTTGGATTTTACCCTTGTTAAAATTGTCCAAATGATGTTCCATGTCACCATTCAGCTGAGTCTACCATCATTCAGAGGGTTTTCATCATCATGTCATGTTCCATTGGGTCATTTCACACCTTGTTCATGTTTCAGTTGCACCTATGGCAAGGTTCATTTCCCTCTCCTAGGGTTTTGAAGCTAATTTCTCTTGGATGGTCAAATCATTGGAAAAACTTGTATCCTGATGTTCATACACCTTCCCCTATCCTCAAAATACTTTATCAAACACTTCCCATCACTGAGATCCCCCAAATTCCTCATTTTCACATAAGGCCTAGTTTCTTGCTACAACCAGGCAATTTTCTATGGTTGGGCTTGTGTTTTGCCTTTTTGGACCCCTTCCCCTCACTCAATTTCTGAGATTCCACTTTCCCCTACTTCCTAACATCCCTCCATACTTCCAAAAATTTCCTCAAGAATTCAGAAGCTCCCTATCCCCTTCATTTCGCTTCATTTCAACAAATCCCTTGTCCCACACATCGGGATAGGTTTCACTCAAATGCAGTTTCTGGGCAATCGAAGATGCATTTGGGAAACCTGAGAGAGGTTTTTTTCCATGACATACCAAGGAAGAAAAACCTCCTTCAAGTTTTACACAGGTGTCATGGTTCTGAAGAAATGTCAAGAATACAATTTCCTTGGGAGAATTGATGCACCTCTGGAGTGACCTCGGGAAAATCAAATTTTATCCTAGCTCGGTTCGCCAAATGACTTTCTTGATGATCCAAATGATAACTAGAGACAAGTATATTTCCAATGAGATATCATTCACGCACTTCGGAGTTGAGAAAGGCATTCAAAAGTTGACTGTAACAGCACTCTGCCTTTAGGCAGCCTCATTTGGCACAGTTCGACCAGTCTTGGGCGATTTGATTTTTGTCAGAGCAAATGAACTCCAAATAGAAAAATTCCTATTTTATTGGATAGTATAAACAAAGATATTTCCAATGAGCTATTCTGAGCTCAATTTTGGGTTGAGAAAGACATTCAAAAGTTGTCCGCAACAACACTCTGCTTTGAGGCAGCCTCATCTGGAATAGTTTGACCAGTCTTGGGAGATTTGCTTTTTGATAGGGAAAATGAACTCCAAATCACAAAATTCCAGTGGGGTTGGAAATTTTATAGGATAGGCTTTCCAACAAGCTATCCTGCGCTCAATTTGGACATCGGGAAGGCCTCCAAAAGTCACCTGAAAAAGAGTGCAATGCACAGGAGGAGGAGCACAACGGTTTTATAAATATCTTCACTCCATATGGTTAGTTATACAAGTGGCAAAGGAAGGCAAAGGGTTACCCAAGCAATTTTTCATGTTTTTGGTGATACACCTGTAACTGATGGTTGGCTCTCTACCTTCATTTGGTGACCCTTGGTCGTTCTATCTCTTCATAGCACATTCTATATATTGTATGCAAACCATTTGCAAAGCAAGTTGGTTGGTTGGCTTGTAACTTTTGGGAGACTGTGGGAAAGAAACTTTGTTTCTGCATTGTATATTTTACATAGAATTTATGAAATGCAGCAGCTCTGATTCATGAGATTCATGTGGTTGTGAGTGTAGCAAATGTGCCTCTTATGTTTCATATGTATCTTGTTATGTTTCATAGTTCATTTCATATTCATTTCTGGTGAAATTGTTCGAGTGAGATCAGGTAGAATTCAATTCTATTGCTCTACCTGTGGGAAAATTTCATGTGCAGTGTTTCATTCTTCTGTTGAAAAGGATTCATGTTGTCCATGCCCTTTTTACCTTCTTAAATAATCTCTCCATTTCTTTGTTATGTTCCATAGTTTCATTTCGTATTCATTTATGGTGAGTTTTTTCGAGTGAGATCGGGTAGAATTCAATTTTATTGCTCTACCTGTGGGAAAATTTCATGTACAGTGTTCATTCTTCTATTGAAAAGGATTCATGTCGCCCATGCCCTTTTCACCTTCTTAATCAATCTTTCCATTCCGCCATATTTTAAAACTAAATTGCTATGCTTTCAGCCTACCTTACCTCACAAAATAATTTGTGCCTTCATGTTAAGTTCTCTGTTCATTGAGGTCCAGTGGTCCCATAACATCCGAGAAACACAGTCATTCATAAAATTCACTCCTTAGTTTCATTTTCGCTTACTAGCCTAAGACAAATAGTTCATTGTAAGTCATCGCAGGCCATTTCATTTACTTATTCACTGAGTGTGACTCAGAGAGAGCCCTCTCCTGTTCTGGTAGGGCTAGCTACCAGACTGAGCGTGGTTTGTGGTTACCCTGAATTTTTCCTTCTTTCAGCCTGAGGTGGATTTAGGTGCTAACACGGCCTACTACAACAAGACATCATAAGCCTGCGGCAACCTATTTATGGTTTGCCTTCTCTCCACTTGGCCCTCAATCAACCTAGACTTTCACTCCTCTGCTTCAGCCTCCAGGAATAGGCCTTTGACCCTCCTTCATACATTTCAAACTCTTCAAAATTCCCTAGAAACAACCCTTAAACTTTGTTGGTCCCTATTTCTTTTTTGTCGCCCAAAACAGAGTTATCTTCTCCCTTCTACGAGCTTGTCACTTATTGTGTGTTGCAAAAGTGGATGAGAAAATGACATCAAATCACCCTCTATTTATACACAAATGAGGGGCTCCATAAATTGATGAAGAGTCATGTCTCTTGGACGAATTGACTTGACTATCCATTAATTAATTATCAACTTCAAAAATTCATATCTTTGTTTCTAGAGCTGTGATTTGAGTGATCTTTGGAGCGTTAGATTCGGCATGCCAAGCTCTATCACCTCAAATTTTCTCAAGCTCAAAATCATCATGGTTTTGGACCAAATCCCAATGGGTGTAAAACCCCACACTTGGGTTCCAATCTCATAAGCCTACTTTTGGCACTTTGACCTCCAACCCTCGAATGTTAGGGCTTGGAGTACCTCCCAAGCTACACAACAATCAACGTACTTGGGTTCTATGAGGTTCAATCATCATCCTAGAGCTTGAAATGATGAATGCCAAGAGATTTCCTTCTGTAACTATAAATATGGATTTTGGGGCCTTAGAATTAATCTTTTTCTTCATATGGCCATTGCCCTCTTTTGCAATCAATTTTTCCACATGCTGCTCCAATTAATTGGTTTGTCTTTCCCCTTCTAAGTGTTCATTCTCTAGTGCTTGGTGAGTGAGCTACCTTATTGATATCTTATATGGCCCCAAGTTCATTTATGGATAGGGAAGACCTAGCCTAATTCATCCATATATGTTTGATAGATCACAACACTGGGAAGTGAAACACGTCTTAGTCGAGATTATTCTGTAATTTGCACTATCCTTCTTCTATCTCTATGGAAACTAGTACGATTAGGATGCTCCCTCAGGGGGTTCCTTGTTGTCCTTTCACGTTCTAGGCTTTGAACTTATCTTCTTGTTGGCTGGGGTGACATTAAAATAGTAAGGTGGTCCTCAAGGGAGGGGTTATTCAATCCAGGATTTTCAAGGCCCTGTCTACTTGCTAGGGCATGGCGTTCGTTCCTATTTTTTTTTAAGGCAACCCATTGGTCTAGCAACTAAATTTTATGGACTCAATACTGCTCCTGGCTTTACTATAAGTGGTAGGAGAAACTACCTCTACATCTAACCATGTATCGCAAAAACTATCTACTAGTGTCACATATCAAACTGCAAACTGCACAGACAAATAACCGAACATTTTTCTTTACTGGGATAGTGACATGTACATGTCTCGATTTCATAATCTACTACAATGTTGGCTACATGCAATCATAACATTAGTACACACAATTTTGTTGTGTTGTTTTTATTAAATTTTATATTTTTTAATTATATAATATAGAAATCTTAGGCAACCTCATAGTTGTTCTTATCATTTTCTTTGCAAGACGAGCATCCTGGGCTAATTATTATTTCTCAGGTAGTTTTACAAGATTTTCGACGTGCATCTCAGGATAACTATTCTTTGGCATGTATTTTTACAAGGTTTTCATGTGATTTTCATATTTTTATCAATTCCTTTTTTTATTTGTTTTAAGGTAATTTGCACCTTCAGTAGAATAATATTATTGTCCTCCTTGAATAAAGAGATTTCCTTAATATTTCTTTTCACATAATGGAAGAATTCCCTCTATCATCAACTGATAACCTCGATAAATTACATGTTCTTGTGATTCTACCATTTCTATAATCACAAGTTCTCTTTGATGATGCCTCAAACTTCTCTATTTGTTTTGATTCATGGAAAAAAATGTGAAGTCTTAAATTATTTTCCAAGTGTGAATTTTTTGAAAGCATACATTTTCATTCCTATTGACCAAAATTTGACTCAAATTCTATTTTGGGGTTATCACTGGCAGGCTTACATGTTTAAATTATGAAGTAACTCATGGGGTATAGAAAGGGGGCTTGAAGATTGTTGATGACATGACTTGAAATTGATGGTCACATAATTACTTTCAATTCTAAAATTTATGCCCCTTAACATTAACTAATGTGTAAATAAACACTGATAATCACAATTTCAAATATATGAATACCTTGGATTTTGGAAGTTCTACATTTTACTTTCCAATATCTTTTGTAAGTGAATTTGATGTATTATGCTATCTTGGCTATCTGAAATAGGATAGTTTACATGTGCCAATTCATGGGTGATTCAAGAATTCTTTTGAACAATTCCTAATGTCAAATGCTTGTAATTTCATATCTAATGGTGCTTTAGAAGATCATTCTTTGTCCACTTCTTACAATTTCATCTCTAATGGCAATGCATTTTGCTTTCGAATATCTAATGGTAGTGAATTTGATGTATTTTGTTGTCTTGGTTGTAAGAAATATGACAACTTACATATGTGAATTCATGGGAATTCCTAATGTCAATTGTTTTCAATTGCATCTCTAATGGTGCATTCTGAGATCACTATGTGTCCACTTGGCGCACACCTTTTTGTTACTATAGAACCTCGGCATATCATGCAACCACCATTGTCTACTTTACCCATGCAAAAATGTACATGTACATTCTTTAGATTAAATTTGTTGATCCCATGTAAGTGCCATGTTTCTTTGAATTTTTTAAACTAATTTACTATCAATTTTTCCTTTGTTCCAGAATTTATTCACTTGCTAACATACCTAATAAAATAGTACTCAAAAAATTTATTCTATTTTTTAACAGGTAGTTCTTTAATCTTTACTTTAGCATTGTTTCTTAACTCACTATTGTGGCCACAAGCTTTTTGGAGTGTTTTGTTGTTCCCTCCAGGGAATAGCAACTATTCCCTAAAAGGAACAACACCTTTTTGGAGTGTTTTTGTTGTTCCCTCCATGGAACAGTTGTTGTTCCCTAAAGGGAACAACAACTTTTTGGAATGTTTTTGATGTTCCCTAAAAGGAACAGCTGATGTTCCCTAAAGGGAAGAGTTGTTGTTCCCTAAAGGGAGCAACACTTTTAGAGTTTGTTGCGACCACAACCACCATCCTATTAAAATCTTCTCTGGGGGGGAATTTGAATGGGTCCCCTAAGAAGTTTGATCTTTCCTTTCTCCGAATGATAACTAGAGTTGTCAGATGGAATTATGTCTTCAAAGCTGAATGGTTTGATGGTTTAATAATTATGATTGCAATTCATTTTGAGATTAAAATGGAAACTGTGATTGTGCATGCCTGAAGAGTGTCATGAAATGCTTGATACCATAATTCGTGGAATCAACCTAAAGATTCCCGCAGGTTGAATCGTGTCTGGCGTAGAAACATCGCCTAAGATAGTAGGAGTCTGAGATCATCATGTGATCGCTTCCCTTGATGCCTCCCTTGATACCCAAACTCTAGATTTCAGGGAAATTCCTTGAGGGCTCTCAGTTCACAGTACCGAATGTGAATAAGTGAAAACAAAATTCGAAAGAGATGCATCCTCACTGCGCCGAAAGACTTTAACCATTTCAGCGCATGGCTATCCATTTTGCTTTAATCATCAGTTCCCCATCACCTAGAAAGTTTAGAGCCATCATTTTGTCGTGACCAAATAAAGATCACCACACCCTCTTGAGAATTAGAGCCCAAAGGACTCATAGAGCTCCTAGTTACAGAGTCTATATCTTTATGAAAGTTTTAATGAAGGCAAGGTTTGTTTTTGGACATTTCTATCATATCTCTAATAATCATAGCTAATGTTAATTATTTCTGCAAGCAAGGAACAAGAGGAGAAAAGTGAGGTCGGGGAGCTAATGCATACGCATCATGAAGGGCTGCAACGAGAGATGCAAAGATATATGGATTCACCACAATGCATAATGGAGGCACACTCTATGTTAAGTGGAGGTAATCCTGATAGCGTAGATCCATCAAGTTGTTGTTACCTCTAGATACGCCTTAAATCATGTCAGATGTTCAATGATGAGTGTAGTGTCTTCAATTGTCTTTAGGAAATAATAGGGAATAACGTTCAATCAATACAGGTGCGAAGAGATGGCTTGCAATCATTCTTCTTTTCATGAGCATCCATTCATTTCCTCTGGGGAAATAAAATGCTCCAGCAAATGTGGCCTCGACGTGTCAACGGTTTCATTGACTGTTCTATGTTTGTATATTTTAATTTGTATATTGAAAAGAACAGGAAGGTGGAAAGTCATGGAAGACCAAGGGTCAGTTGTCTTGCTGCATAAGTATTACCTCTGGATATGGGTATAGGACTTTTTTTTTGGCAGAAGAGGGGTCGATTTTATTATGCTAATAAAGAAGACTATTTCAGTCAAGAAGAAGCCTTTTTTCAGATTCATTTTCCTTTTTCTTTTATGTTTGGAATCAGGGTGTTTTGACTAGCATAAGGATATATATGTTTTGTTTTTGTGCAGAGTGAGAACAAACATCTTATGACTAGTCTTGGTTATTCGAATATAATTCGTTATCATGGTTAACTAATGAGTTGCCTCCGATTCGAAGCTATATTAAACATCAGTTGCAATTTTTATTTGTAGGAATAGGAATGTGTATTCTTGTATGAATAATTAGATTGCAATCAAGCTTAAATATAGTCTTGTTCATCGGTGAATTCAATAATTGACTCATTTGGACTCAGAATCTATATATGATGTTTAATATCTTTCATTACTCTCTTGCAAGATAGATTAGAATAGTTAGAACTAGCATAAGTAGGTAGAACCAGTGTAGATAGGACTTGATACATATAGGTTAGCTATTTCTTTTTGTTGATTTAATTGAATTCTTCCTCCAAGAAGCAATCTTTCAACACCTATAATAGTTTACAGGATCCTTTAAAACCCATTGGAACTAGCCACTCCAAATGAAAGCAGATCTAATAGGGGTTTGCAATCAGGTTGGTTCCGTTTGTTGGCACAACGAACATTCGCCGTGTCAACAAATTGGTGCTAGAAGGAGGGTCTAAACCACCGTCCACAGCTTTGAGAATTTCATCTATAAATGGCACACACGGATTCGAAAATATTAATGTAGGGATTGTAAAGGTTGAAAAGATCCTTCCTCCCATTAGGAAGAGCCTCACTTCGAAGAAGCAGAGGTCCCTCTAAGTCCCGTGTTTGGGTCACCCAAGGAAGAGAGACAGTGGGAGTATCCTACCACTCAGGAACAACCAATTAGAGTACTTACTCGTGCTTACGCTCGTTCCCTATCTCAGCTCCCCATCTTTCATTCTTTACCTCTAACAACTAAAAGAAAGCCAAAGATCTATCCCATAAACGAAGAGACATCTGTAGCCCCTTCCTTGAAGATATTGTGCTAGAGTCCTTGCAAAGTATCGACACTCCTTGGGAAGAAATTCTTGAGGATCCCCTCTCTAAAGGTAATCCCTAGCTCAATTTGGTAAATCCTAACAAAGAACACCAAGGGAAACCTTCAACAAGAACCTCCTCAACCATAATATGGCTAACACTCCTCCTCCAGGTGGGAATCAACCCCCACCTCCTCCGAGAGCACTCCTTCCCTGGCTTGCACAGGATGTCGTAGCGGTGCCTGGACAGTAGTATGCCTTACCCAAGAATGCATAAAGAGTATTTCCTAAATTTGACCCTGAGTAGGGAGACACTGCTGATTACCATACTCACTCGTTCTTCTTAGTCATGCGCATGTTAGTGGTAGTCGATGAAGATGTGGTATGTCACTTGTTTCCTTTTACTCTGATTAGTATGGCTTCCAAATGGTACTTTAGCTTGAGAATAGGATCGATCACCTCATGGGGTGCCTTTTCGAAGGCCTTCTTAGATAAGATTAGTGATGACAAAACACCTGTGGCCTTAGTTTTAGAACTATCCTGTTTAAAAATGGAAACCAAAGAAAAGGTCAAGGATTTTAACATCTGGTTCAACACTTTGTTCAACAGAATCCCAGCTAAAGCTAGACCTACTGATGAGGTGCTCTTGGAATTCTACATCACTGCTCTCCCTATCCCTATTGTGATGTGGGTCAAAAGGAGTAATGCACAAACCTTACAAGGTGCAATTGATGAAGCATTAAAAGTTGAGAATGAAATGATCAGTCTCACAGCATGTCATCATACGACCAAAGAAAAGAAATCCTCTCAATCATCAAAGAAGAATATTGGGAGTGATAACAAAGTGACTGAGATCAAAGAAAAGGACACCACAGATGTGGAAGGTTTGCATCAGATCATTAAGAAATTGAAGAACACAGTCATCGATATGGAAATAAATTCTAGAGAGAGTACAAATGGGAATGGAGGAAATAATAACAATAGAAAGTCCTTCAAACCTTTCTATTGTAAGAAGACAGAAGGTGGTCATGATCAACTTGCATTTCCTGCTCCACCCAATGAAGGGATTTTAAATATGGAAGACCTGGCTCTTATCGGATTGCTTCTTACCAAAGAAGAACCTATAGTAGAGTTGGAGCCAGAACAAGAAGATGAGGAAGAGTACCAAGTAGAAGAGCACTTAGATGAGGCATCTCAAGTCAATATATTATGGGATTTCTATACAAATGGGAATGACGACGAAGAAGAAGATAGTACAGCAGAAATACACACTAATGAAATCCACACACGAAGTAAAGGGCCACTTGCGGGCGTGATGAAGCCTATAGACCAGACAAACAAAGATGTTAGCCCTTCGAAGGAATCTGCTCCAAAGTTTCCTGTTGAGAAGAATAAACCTAGTGGTGATTCCAAGAGCATTCCAGTCTTGAACTATCCAAAGAAAGATAAAGCACCTCCATGTGCAGTGAAGGTGACTCAAAATGGTAAACTCCCACCTAAGAACGGCCAAACCAATATGTTTAATCTACCCTACCCTATTTATAACATTGATTACAATATTGTAGATGATCTTAAGAAATCTCGAACTAATATCACATACTTCTATTTGTTAAAGTTAACACAACAGAGAGATTTGCTTTTGAAAGCTATGAATGAAGGGAATTGAAAACCTCCCACCAATCCAAGTAGTCAAACCAAAACTTTAGTGTCCAGACCAGTTAGTACCTCCAGTACATCCCAAACGCCATTAACCATGGAAGCCACTCTGTCAAAAATGAATTGAACGCCCAAAGATGTCAGTGCAGCCATGATAGGAAGGAAATAAAAATCCATGACTCCACCTTTCCTTATCACATTTGAAATATTCAACATGAACATACACAATTTCTTGGTAGATTCTGGTGCCTTGTCCATGTCTTACGCTATTGCTAAAAGATTTCATGTAATGCCCAAGAAAACTGGAACTCTAATTATGCAACTGGACAGAATGAATGTAAAAGTAATTGGAGAATTGAAACATGTGTTGATTCGGAGGACTACCAAACCACAGTACATGCAAGTCATTGACATAGTGGTAGTCGACATACCTGAGGCATATGGAATGCTTCTTAGTAGGGACTGGTCAGCAAATTTGAATGGATATTTCTCAACTGATTGGTCCCATCTCTTGTTGCCTCAGAAGGAAAAGGTGATATGTTCAGAGTTGATCGAGAAAGATACATGAAGTATGTAGTGACAGAACTAAATGACCCCAATGAACCTGTAGTGTTTACCAACTCTATCCTTAGGAATTATAGTTTTGACATTTGTGCCATGGAAACCTATTTTGGAGAATTCCATGCAGAGACAGTTGAAGAAACTGAAACGAACACATAGTTGGAAGCTCTCCCAGTAGTCCAACTGATGAACTATCATGTATTATAGTAGATGATAGGACTAATTTTGTAGAAAGAAGTTCAATTTATGTAACATTATATTCTATATTTTGAACACTCTACTTTGATGGCTCTAACTACATAGAGGGCACAAGTGCTGGGAGCATTCTCATTGACCCACAACGACCAGGCAAGGAAAAGGATACATTGAAACTTGCCACACCTGGTAAGATACCAACATGAGGTATGGAGCTTAATTGACAGTTTTGATTCTTTTAATATCACATACATACCTCGAGGGCAAAACCAAGATGCCAATCTAATGGCTGGCATGGCTTCAAAACTTTTTCCTGGCCTTAGATTAAATAGGAATAAATATTATGTTGAACTGATTTTCAAACTATCTGTACCTGATAACATCTAAAATTGGCAGGTATTCAAAGGTGACAAGCAAATCCTTGAGTTCCTGCATTGCGAAAAGACAATAAAAAATGCACTCATTGATGAAAAAGAGCATGACAGGCTTATGAATGAGAGTGAAGATGAGGAAAAAGATCAATCCAATATAATTCCCAAGTCAGTTGTCAAGATGGAGCACTTTTATGACCTACATGATATATTTAAAAAGCCAACTAACTGCAAAACGCATAGCTCACCCATGAACCGAAAAAGACCCAAAAAATGTCAATTTGGGCTTAGGATGCTCTCCATAAGAGAAGGTTGCATTGTCAAGCTGTTTAAAGAGTATAAGGACGTCTTTGCATGGACATATGGCGACTTAAAAGCCTTCGATACTTGCATCATGCAGCATGTAATTCCTTTGGAAAAGGATGTTAAGCCCTACCAACAAAAGCTTCGTAAGCTGCATCCAAGCCTAGAACCATTGGTGAAGAAAGACTTGAAAAATGTTGGATGCTAAAATCAATTTTCCAGTCAAGCACACCCATTGGATAGCCAATCTCTTGCAGTAAGAAAAAAGAATGGAGGCATCAGATTATGTATCGATTTCAGGAACTTGAACAGAGCATCGCAGAAGGATAACTATCCTGTCCTGTCTATGGAACACATTCTTCAATGCATTTCTGGGTCTGAAATGTTGTCCCTATTAGATAGGTTTTCGGGATATAATAAAGTGTTGGTGTCAAATGGAGATCAACTTAAGACAACCTTCAACACTAAATGGGGCACCTACGCATATCGTAAAATGTCGTTTGGAGTTATTAATGTAGGTGCCACATTTAAGAGAGCTATGGACATAGCTTTCCGAGGATTAATTAACATATCAATAGTGGTTTACATGGATGACATTACTATGTATTCTTATCACAAAAGGGATCATATTTATCACCTGAAACAGATTTTCAAAAGATGCCGAAGATACGAAATATCGTTGAATCCCAAGAAGAGAATTTTCACAGTTACAAAAGGGAAGCTACTGGGTCATATCCTCTCCAAGGAAAGAATTATTATTGATCTTGAAATATAGAGACCATCATGAGAATACAACCTCCTACAAATAAAAGAGCAATGCAATATTTTTTCTGGAAGATTAATTTCATCGAGAAATTTGTTTCAGGCTTTGCGGAAATAGTGCATTCCATTCAGCTAATGATGAAGAAAGACGCCATATATAGGTGGAGTGATGAAGCTAAGAAATCATTTCAGCGAATTAAGGAGGCCATCGCAGAAGCTCCTGCATTGGTCAGCCCCAATTTTAACAAGGAATTCCTTTTGTACACTTTCGCTTCTGATGTTTCATATGCCGCAAACCTTGCCCAGAAAAACATTGACAACAACAAAGTCCCTATTTCTTATATGAGCTCTAATCTTCAAGGGGCAGAACTAAGCTACCCAGACATGGAGAAACAACTTTTTGTGCCTTTTAAAGCCGTGAAACATTTCCACCCTTATTTATTAAAGGCTAGGACTAAATTAATCATTCCCCACCCTGCTGTAAGAACCCTCTTTGTGCAAAAGGAAATGGGGGAACAGAGAGGGAATTGGATAACCGCTCTTAAAGAATACAACCTCGAGATTAAACCGACAAAGATAGTTCGAGGGTAGGGATTGTGTGAGCTTGCGAAAGAAGCTTTGGCAGATAAAGAAGGGACGTTGAAAGAACCAAAAGCATAGAGCATGTGGGACGCGTAAGTAGAATTCAGGGAGGAGCCCAGATGGATTAACGAAATGTTGATGTGTGAGCGTGAAATGTTGGGAGTCCATTTGGACCCTGAGTTGTGGTATTATGACATACGCTTTTATCTAACACGGGGATTATGTCCTAAGCACATGGATGCATCATGAAAGAGAGTGCTCAAATTAAAATCTAATTAGATACATAAAAAATTATGATAGAGTTTAGATAAGGTGTTTGGAAAAGGATGATGCTGATCATGTCTTGAAAGAAATGCACAACGACCCAGCAGGGGGTCACTATGGCGGAGAGACCACTGCTCACAAAATATTAAGAGTTGGGTATTATTGGCCTACAATGTTCAGAGACTCACATGCCTATGCTCGGAAGTGCAAGGTGTGTCAAACTGCCGCAAGGCGAGAAAGAAAGCCAGTCATTCCCCTCAGGCCCATTATGATTTATTGCTCGTTCCAGCAAAGGGGCCTATATGTCATAGGTGAGATCACTCCGAACTCTTCATAGCAACATAAATATATACTCACGAAAGTCGATTACTTCACCAGATGAACCGAAGCCATCCTGCTTCGAAGGTTAACGAAGACAAGGTAATATCTTTTATTGAGAAATTTATTATCAACAGGTTTGGCACCCCTGACGCTTTCATATTTGATAATGCTTCTTATTTTTCATCAGTAAAATCGACTGAATTTTCTATTGATAAATCAATTCGCATAAGGTATGCATCAAACTATTACCCCCAGGGAAATGGAGTTGCATAGTCCTCAAACAAAAACCTCATCTGCATAATCCGTAAATCTATCACCAATAGCCAAAGGAATTGGCACAATGCTCTAACAAACGCCATTTGGGCTGATAGAGTCACCCCAAAAGTAGCATTAGGGAATTCCGCGTACTTCCTCGTCTATGGACAGGAAGTGATTTTACCTCCCAATGTTACCCCTCCCTCTTTACAACTCTTCCAAGCCTTGAGAGGGACCCCTTCAGCCTTACTTCAAAAAAGAATCAACCAACTGGTGAGGTTGGAGGAATTGAGAGAAAATGCCAAAAATAAGTTCTGGAATCACCAAATGATTGTGAAGACATGGTTTGATCACCATCAGGTCGGAAATAAAGATTGTCAAGTCGGAGAGGTAGTCTTGAAATGGGACAAGATGAGTGAGCCGAAGAATAAGCACACGAAATTCCAACATTTATGGTTGGGCCCATTCCAAGTTGAGGAAAAAATTGGTCAGGAAACCTACAGATTAAAAACTTTACAGGGAGAAACCGAAAAACTCCCTGTTAATGGCCAACATCTTAAAAAATACTTACAGTAGCCACCACATGGTGGTGACCTACTGAGTAGGTTAGGATTCATTTTATTTTGTTGTTAGCTTAGTTATATTTTCATCCTGTCCATTCTTGTCTTGTGCAAAGTTTATCTTCCTTTTGTTTTGAATTTCAGTCCTTTTCAGTCAATTGATTTTAGTCTTTCAGTCTTGTTTTCACCTTTTATAACTCTCTTCTGATTGCCCTCATTCGCTACCTTCAGCCTTTTGGTTCCCTCATTAACCTGTTGGTGAGTCTGCAGATCCAAAATTCATTATTACCTTGCAAATCAAGCGAACCTTTGATGAGCCTATGAGAACTAGAAATTCAGTGGTAAAATTCAAATCGAAGCCACTCATTGGCATTTGTTGGGAACTAGGTAGGCTCTATTGATAACCTGGACACCCGAAGCATGTAGGGACATCTTTATAAAACAAAAAAATGCATAACCACAGTTGGACTGGCATGCGGAACGCTACATTTTTAAAATCCCACCTAGACCTAGCCTATACTTGCTTATAAAGTTTGCATTTATTCTCCATTGGTTCCACCTACTACACTAAAATTTCCAATATCTGTCATCTACAAGTAAACCTGCTTTCATGGGCTAAGCTCGTTGTTGTATATCCTGTGGAAAATTTAATTGTGCTCTAGTCCTTGTGCCCGAAACTGGAAGGACTTATTTAAAAGAAAATGAAATGTCGAGTCCTTGTTCCAATCTGGAAGGACAGGTTGTTTGGGAAGCTGGTTGGAGTAGAGACTGTTGTTGGACTTAGAGTACCGGTTGACACAGCAAGCCCAACCTTGCTTAAGTGGTTTAAAAATATGGCATGATCCATGACTGCACCCCATTCGATCATACGAAAGTATAGCAATAGCTTGTTTTACATAATGTGCAAATAAACATATCTACATATATTCATCAAGCTTGATGTGTGATAAAGAGCTGAGGTAAACACCTAAACAAGTATTGAAAAATCGGTGATGGCCCCGAAAGGATTTTGAAAGCAGAAAATAGGTAAAGGAGGGTCAGTAAATCCCATCGTATGACCATTTGAGAATTCCTGTCAAAACCGTATCAGTAAGTAGAAGCTATTTGTCTTATGTTGCCTTAAGTGATTAATGTTGAAGTGGAACCCATGCCTATCTATCTATAAAGTTTGCATTTTGAGTTTATCTTAACACCCTGATGTTCTACGGATCAAAGTTTATTTGGTAACAGAAATAACTGGTTCGCCCAGCAGTTCCCTTTAGGGAACAACAACATTCCAAAAAGCTGTTGTTCCCTGGAGGGAATAACAAAAAAACTCCAAAAAGGTGTTGTCCCTTTTAGGGAACAACAACTGCTCCCTAGAGGGAACAACAAAACACTCCAAAAAGGTTGTGGCCACAGCCACCACCCTATTAAAATCTGCTCTAGGGAAAATTTGAATGGGTCCCCTAAGAAGTTTGATCTTTCGTTTCTATGAATGATAATTGGAGTTGTTAGATGGAATTATGTCTTCAAAGCTGAATGGTTCAATGGTTTAATAATTATGGTTGCAATGCTTTTTGATATTAAAATGGAAACTGTGACTACGCATGCTTGAAGAGTATCATGAAATGCTTGATACCATAATTCGTGGAATCAACCTAAAGGTTCTTGCAGGTTGAATTGTGTCCGTTGTAGAAACCTTAGCTAAGATAGTAGGAGTCCGAGATCGTCATGTGATCGCTTCCCCTTATGCCTGAACTCTAGATTTTGGGGAAATTCCTTGAGGGCTCTCAGTTCACAGTACCGAACGTGAATAAGTGAAAACAAAATTCGAAAGAGATGCATCACCACCACACTGAAAGACTTTAACCATTTCATCGCATGGCTATTTGTTTTTCTTTAATCATCAGTTCCCCATCGCCTAGCAAGTTTAGAGCCATCATTGTGCTATGACCAAATAAAGATCACCGTGCCCTCTTGAGACTTAAAGCCCAAAGGACTGACAGAGCTCCCAGTTACAAATTTTGTCTCTTTATGAAAGTTTTAATGAAGGCAAGGTTTTTTGTTTGGGTGTTTATATCATATCACTCATAATCATAGTTAATGTTAATTATTTCTGTAGGCAAGGACCAAGAGGAGAAAAGTGAGGTCGGCGAGCTGATGCATAAGCATCATGAAGGGCTGCAACGAAAGATGCAAATGGATATGGAACAACCACAGTGCATAATGGAGGCACACTCTATGTTAAGTGGAGGTACTCCTGATAGCACAGATCCATCACGCTGTTGTTACCTCCAGATACGACTTAAATCATGCGAGATGTTCGATGATGAGTGCAGTGTCTTCATTTTCCTTCAAGAAATAACAAGGAATAACGTTCATTCGATACAGTGCGAAGAGATGGATTGCAATCATTCTTCTTTCCATCAGCATCCATTCATTTCCTCTAGGAAATAAAACGCTCCAACAAATGTAGCCTCGACGTGTCAATGGTTTCATTGATCGTTCTATGTTTGTACATTTTAATTTGTATATTGAAAAGAATGGGAAGGTGGAAAGCCATGGGAGATCAAGGGTCAGTTGTCTTGTTGCATAAGTATTACCTCTGGATATGGGTATAGGACTTTGTTTTTTGGCAGAAAAGGGGTCGATTTCATTATGCTAATAAAGAAGACTGCTTCAGTCAAGAAGAAGCCTTTTTTCAGATTTATTTTCCTTTTTCTTTTATGTTTGGAATGAGGGCGCTTTGACTAGCATAAGGATATATATGTTTTGTTTTTGTGCAGAGTGAGAACAAACAACTTATGACTAGTCTTGGTTATTCGAATATAATTCATTATCATGGTTAACTAATCAGCGGCCTCCGATTTGAAGCTATATTAAACATCAGTTGCAATTTTTATTTGTAGGAACATGAATGTGTATTCTTGTATGAATAATTAGATTGCAATCAAGCTTAGAAATAGTCTTGTTCATCGGTGAATTTAGTAATTGATTCATTTAGACTTGGAATCTATATATCATGTTTAATCTCTTTCATTACACTCCTGCAAGATAGATTAGAATAGTTAGAACTAGCATAAGTAGGTTGAACCAGTGGAGATAGGACTTAAAACATAGAGGTTAGCTATTTCTTTTTGTTGATTTAATTGAAGTATTCCTCCAAGAAGCAATCTTTCAACACCTATAACAGTTTACTGGATCCTTTAAAACCCGTTGGAACTAGCCACTCCAAACGAAAGCAGATCTAATAGGGGTCTGCAATCGGGTCGGTTCCCTTTGTTGGCACAACGAACATTCGTCGTGTCAACAAAGTGGTGCTAGAAGGCGGGCCTAAACCACCATCCATAACTTTGAGAATTTCATCTATAAATGTCACACATGGATTCGAAAAGATTAATATAGGGATCGTAAAGGTCGAAAAGATCCTTCCTCCCATTAGGAAGAGCCTCACTTCAAAGAAGCAGAGGTCCCTCTAAGTCCCGTGTTTGGGTCACCAAAGGTAGAGAGACAATGGGAGTATCTTGCCACTCAGGAACAACCAATTAGAGTACTTACTCATGCTTACACTTGTTCCCTATCTCATCTCCCCATCTTTCATTCTTTACCTCTGACAACTAAAAGAAAGCCAAAGATTTGTCCCATAAATGAAGAGACATCTACAGCCCCTTCCTTGAAGATATTGTGCTAGATTCCTTGCAAAGTATCGACACTCCTTGGGAAGAAATTCCTAAGGATCCCCTCTCTAAAGTTAATCCCTGGCTCGATTTGGGAAATCCTAACAAAGAACACCTGGGGGAAACCTTCAACAAGAACCTCTTCAACCATAATATGGCTAACGCTCCTCGTCCAGGCCGAAATCAACCTCCACCGCCTCCTCTAGGTGGGAATCAACCCCCACCTCCTCCCAGAGCACTCCCTCCCTGGCTTGCACAAGATGTCGTAGCGCTACCTGGGCAGCAATATGCCTTACCCAAGAACACATAAAGAGTATTGCCTAAATTCGACCCTAAGTAGGGAGACACTACTGATAACCATATTCACTCTTTCTTCTTAGTCGTGTGCATGTTGGTGGTAGCCGATGAAGATGAGGTATGTCGCTTGTTCCCTTTTACTCTAATTAGTATGGCTTCCACATGGTACTTTAGCTTGAGAATAGGATCGATCACCTCATGGTCAACTTGCGTTGCCTACTCCACCCAATGAAGGGATTTTAAATATGGAAAACCTAGCTCTTATCGGATTGCTTCTTACTAAAGAAGAACGTATAGTAGAGCTAGAGCTAGAACAAGAAGATGAGGAAGAGTACCAAGTAGAAGAGCACTTAGACGAGGCATCTCAAGTCAATATATTATGGGATTTCTATACAAATGGGAATAACGACAACGAAGAAGATAGTATAGCAAAAATCCACACTAATGAAATCCACACACGAAGTAAAGGGCCACTTGCGGGCGTGATGAAGCTTATAGACCAGACAAAGAAATATGTTCACCCTTCGAAGCCATCCACTCCCAAGCTTCTTGTTGAGAAGAATAAACCTAGTGGTGATTCCAAGAGCATTCCAGTCATGAACTATCCAAAGAAAGATAATGCACCTCCATGTGCAATGAAGGCGACTCAAAATGGTAAACTCCCACCTAAGAACGACCAAACCAGTATGTTTACTCTACCCTACCCTATTTATAACATTGATTACAATATTGTAGATGATCTTAAGAAATCTCGAGCTAATATCACGTACTTCAATTTGTTAAAGTTAACACAACAGAGAGATTTGCTTTTGAAAGCTATGAATGAACGTAATTGAAAATCTCCCACCAATCCAAGTAGTCAAACCAAAACTTCAGTTTCCAGACCAGTTAGTACCTCCAGTACATCCCAAATGTCATCAACCATGGAAGCCACTCTATCGAAAAGAATTGAATGCCCCAAGATGTCAGTGTAGCCATGATAGGAAGGAAATCAAAATCCATGACTCCACCTTTCCTTATCACATTTGAAATATTCAACATGAACATACACAATTTCTTGGTAGATTCCAGTGCCTCATCCATGCCTTATGTTGTTGCTAAAAAACTTCATGTAATGCCCGAGAAAATTGGAACTCGAATTATGCAACTGGACAGAACGAATGTAAAAGTAATTGGAGAATTGAAAGAAGTGTTGATTCGGAGGACTACTAAACCACAGTACACGCAAGTCATTGACATAGTGGTAGTCGACATACCCGAGGCATATGGAATGCTTCTTAGTAGGGACTGGTCAAAAAATTTGAATGGATATTTCTCAATTGATTGATCCCATCTCTTGTTGCCTCAGAAAGGAAAAGGTGATACGTTGAGAGTTGATCGAGAAAGATACATGAAGTATGTAGTGACAGAACTAAATGACCCCAATGAAGCTATAATGTTTACCAACTCAATCCTTGGGAATTATAGTTTTGACATTTGTGCCATGGAAGCCTATTTTGGAGAACTCCATGCAGAGACAATTGAAGAAACTGGAATGAAAACACAGTTGGAAGCTCTCCCCTGTAGTCCAACTGATGAACTATCATGTACTATAGTAGATGATAGGACTAATTTTGTAGAAAGCAGTTCAATTGATGTAACATTAGATTCTATATTTTGGACACTCTACTTTGATGGCTCTAACTGCATAGAAGGCACAGGTGTTGGGAGCATTCTCATTGACCCACAAGGGAACCAATATTTGATGGCCAGTCGGTTGGAGTTCGTGTGCACCAACAACACAATAGAGTACGACGGCTTGCTGCAGGGCCTGAAGAAAGCCATTGACATGAAGGTGAAAAATCTTAAAGTTTTTGGTGACTCACAGATAATTTTCAACCAGGTAAGGAAAAGGATACATTGCAATTCGCCACACCTGGTAAGATACCAACATGAGGTATGGAGCTTAATTGACAATTTTGATTCTTTTAATATCACATACATATCTTGAGGGAAAAACCAAGATGCCGATCTGATGGCTGGTACGACTTCAAAACTTTTGCCTGACCTTAGATTAAACAAAAATAAATATTATGTTGAATTGATTTTCAGACCATCCATACCTAATAACATCTCAAATTGGTAGGTATTTGAAGGTGACAAGCAAATCCTTGAGTTCCTGCATTGCGAAAAAATGCACTCATTGATGAAAAAGGGCATGATAGGCTTATGAATGAGAGTAAATCCATTTTTCAGATTCATTTTCCTTTTTCTTTTATGTTTGGAATCAAGGTGTTGTGACTGGCATAAGGATATATATGTTTTGTTTTTGTGCACAGTGAGAACAAACATCTTATGACTAATCTTGGTTATTCGAATATAATTCGTTATCATGATTAACTCATGAGCGACCTCTAATTCGAAGCTATATTAAACATCAGTTGCAATTTTTATTTGTAGGAACAGGAATGTGTATTCTTGTATGAAAAATTACATTGCAATCAAGCTTAAATACAGTCTTGTTCATCGGTGAATTCAGTAATTGAATCATTTGGACTTGGAATCTATATATGATATTTAATCTCTTTCATTATGCTCTTGCATGATAGATTAGAATAGTTAAAACTAGCATAAGTAGGTAGAACCAGTGTAGATAGGACTTGATACATATAGGTTAGTTGTTTCTTTTTGTTGATTTAATTGAAGTCTTCCTCCAAGAAGCAATCTTTCAAAACATATAACAATTTACGAGAGCCTTTAAAACCAGTTGGAACTAGCCACTCCAAATGAAAGTGGATCTAATTGGGGTCTATGATCAAGTTGGTTCCCTTTGTTGGCACAACGAACATTCACCATATCAACACTCACATAACACACCATATTTATTTTAGCATTCTTTCTTAACTAGCATAACTCACAATATTTCTCTGGACGCCACTCTCTTATCATTACCTTCCTTTACAACTTGTTAGGTCAACATGGAACCATAATTCATCCATTATCTACCACAACGAATATCTCATCATTTTAAATTTTTATATTTTGTGTACTTGTATTAGTTGAAGAATTCATGTCCTTTGATATTAACATGTAATTTATGGATAATTTATTTATAGTTATCGCAGAGATTCTCAAGAAACCATTTTTTGGGGATATTCAAACCCTTACACTACTTTGCATTTGTTTGGGAGTTTTAATCCCTCAATTATGTATATATATATTTTTTTATGATTTAAAGAAAGCCTAATTATATTTCCTTTGTACTTATTCATACATTTTTTGTAAATAGTTTTATCACTATTGTTCTTATCACTTTATTCCTGGGTAAAAAAAAAAAATTATGTTTTTGGTTCCATAAATTTCCAGTTTCAATTATTATTAGTCCCTGCCTCTGGCATAGTAGGGACTATAGCGTTCGATTGAGCATTGACCAGGTATTAGTTGTCATTGACCGTGCTATTTAACAAAATTTAAGCTAAGTTTTGGGCATTCCAATTTTGCACAATGAAGTTTTAACCAAACTTTTGAATTTAGCCTCTTATTGCAGGCTTCACGTGCCCCAATGCTGTTTTTAGTGAGGGAAGCTATTTTATCCTAAGTTTTTAAATTGAAGGTTGGGGCAACTCATCGAGCCTTGGGGCAAATGCATTTTATTAACCAAACTTTGGCTGCCGACTTAAACTAGAAAGTTTTGTTTCGTGACAAGCTTCGTGGCAAGCTGCCAAGCTACATGCAATTGCGTTGGACTTGATTCAACCGTCTGCCCATTCCCTGAGAGCCCATCTGCCTATTACCTTAGTCATGGAGTTTCTCAACAGTCTCAAGAACCATATTTATGCCAATCGACGACTGCAACTAATTTTTGCCAACCTTACAGGACTTACGGTATAAGGCGTAGAGTGCATCATGCACAAAAGGAAAAAAAGATAGTGACCTGCACAAAAGGAAGAAAAATATAGTGACCTGCCAAAAAAGAAAACCAAACCAAATGGTAAATTGCAATTTTCAGCATAAGTTTCAGTTTCAATTCAGTTGCAGTTCCTATGCAAGTTGTTTCACCTACAATTTCAGTAAACAAATATAGACTTGATCTATGTAAACTGCTTATATTTTATGATAAATTTTAACCTCTTACCAATTTAAGTTTTGTTTTTGGTCATTGCTGGAATGAGATCCTGACATGTTGGAGGTTGGAAAACAAATATAGACTTGATCTATGTAAACTGCTTATATTTTATGATAAATTTTAACCCCTTACCAATTTAAGTTTTGTTTTTGGTCATTGCTGGAATGAGATCCCGACATGTTGGAGGTTGGAATTGGAAATATGAGCATTGCAGAATACCAGTCAGACTTCAGCATACGTGCTTTGATCAAGGTAAAAAATGGTAGCAAATGATAGTGCATAAAATTGAAAACAACTCAAAACAGTTGATCGTTAGAACAAAACAAAATATGAAAAGTAACAGACGAAACAAAATATGAACAATAGCATAACGAAACAGAATAGGAACAATAACGAAACAAAACAGAGTATGCATAGCAGAATTTACAAAGTCAATAAATTACTCTTTTATATATAGACACACTGTAGAATGCAACAGGGAAGTCATTAGTGTTAACCAAGGTCAGATTTATAAAATCGTTTAAAAGAAGTATTTTTTAGTATGAATTTCAAAACATATTCTGAGTTGATTGATATCTTCCTATGCTTATGGATTTGTACAGACCCATTAGGAGTTCAAGGGAAGAAATTCAGCCAACAAGGGCATCTTGAGGCATGTGATTCTTGTTGGTTGAATATTTTGTTGGAAATAATACTGAGAGGGGGGGTGAATCAGTATTATCAAGTCAAATATTCCTTTTTCAAAAATCAAATGATATACGCTACTTCAGATAATTAAACCAACGTATATACGCAACTATGCAGAAGGAAACCTGTGTATACAAAGCAAACTTTTAATTTATTTTATCTTTCTGATGTTGATTGTTAATCTGTGTTTCAGAATCAAATAACCAGTAACCAGAAACAGTAAAACAGAGCAAAAAGGCAATCACACATAAGAACACAAGATATAAGGCGGAAACCCAATGTGGGTGAAAACCACCTGCTGTAATTTGTCTCTATCTTCTTTTAAATTAGAAAATTCTTTTACAATGTATTGGTGCAGTCCTTTACTAGTACACAGGCTACAACCTGCAGAGAGCTACAACCCTCTCTCGTTTTCCAGCTTCTCCTGGAAGGGAGCTACAACCCCCTTTAGCTCTTGCACTAGCCAAGATACTAGTGCGTAGGTGCTGGCCTACCGAAGACTACAACCTTCGCTTTCTTCCAGGGACCACGTTTCATAAATTTTCAAACTGGATCCATGAACATCAATCAATCATCAAGAATTTCTCCATCAATTAATCTCGTTTTCACCAATTAGATCTGAATCAAGTAGATACTTCTCTGACAGTTGTACCCAAAACACAGTACCAGAAACCACACACCAAAATCTGAACCCAGAACACAACAGCAATAGCTAGATCACAACTCAAAATATATACGCTATTTCAATAACCTGCAACATGCGTGCATACGTCTCTGTGTTTGGAACAACCTGCGTATACGCTGTTTTCATTCACTGAACCAGCGTGTATACGCGCCTTAGCTTCACTGAACTTGCGTACAGATCTATAAAGGATAATTCGCTCTTTCATATATTCAAACACTGATTAACCCAGATTATTAGTTGTTATATATCAAGCAAGCGTTGCATATAACAGACCAAAATCATACAAAGATACTATCATTCAAGCTTAAAGATTATGACCCATCAATAGAACTTATCCTTCTCTTTGCGCTAGGGTTCCTCCTTCATTTAGATCCAGATCTGCACCATAACCCGATTACCAGTATTCCAGATCTAGCACTTTTTCAGATATTCAATTATAATTCAGATAATCATTTACCAAATGATCTCCTTCCTCTTTTATAGTCTTATGCCTTTCACAATACCACGGTCCAAAACCATAATAAATCAATACCATGGATCCAATACCTGGGATCAACACATCTGACGAGACACCATGGTCCAAAATGATAGGTCCAAATACCAAGGACTAACTACCACGGTCCAAAAGTAAGTTCTCCAACATATACGCGCTTTTGTAACGTCTAACCCGTGTGTATACGCATCTTCGTCTAAATGAACTTGCATATATGTCTTTTCCTTCATTCTGAAAGCCTGAACTGAGATCTGTTACCAAAGAGAGTTTCCATCAAGGACAACACCTATGCCATAGCTCTAAATCAGTGCCAAAATGCCAACATATTTAATTTACCCCTTGGTTCATGGCATTTCCTTTGTCACATTCACAAATAATTCTATGCAATCCTCCTTGCCCTCTAAGAAATTGCCCCTTTTTTTTGTATGCTTATGAAGTTAGGATTTCCTGACATATTAATGCGATAGCATTTTTGTTTGAGTGATTACAGTATAATCTACAGTTAGTGTCTATCAACTGCGTTACAGAAGGGGCCATTTATAATATCAATCTTGGAGGTTTATTGCTTATCGAAGCAGACCAAGTTCTGTACTGCGACAAACAGGGATTATCATAGTTTCTAATTATTTCCCATCTATCCAGCTATTGTTATGTTTTATTTTATTCTTATAGGATCATCAAGGTTGCCCTAGCAAAAATTGTAGGTTAATTCAGACTCTTTTCTCCCTGTTGTTTTTTAACTAACTTGGGTATTGGCCCAGATTATATAATTGCCCTGAATCTCAAATTTGTGCAGGTGGGTCTTTTAGTGATGTCGTTAGGGTTCGACCCTTCGAAGGGTTTTAGTCCTTACACATATTCACCTTCGAAATTTTCAATACTACTCCAGGTATTTTACACAACCGAAAAAGGAAATTCCCGGCTACAATTTTTGTAATGGAACTACTGAGTAATGCCCTATCTAGACTCACATGGGCATTCGATTACAATTTAGCTATGGTTGCCTAGCCCTGGCCAACCCATGAGGGTTATTATTAATCTTTAATCAATTTTAGGTTATAAAAATAGTTACCATTAGCGGATTCACTTTCAGGTTTAGGAAAATTATGGAGTGATTATGACACCTTATCTAGTTTTAACATTGCGGCATTCATACCTTCCATCAAATTTACAAGGCAATCTCACATCAACTGTTGATTCACATGCCGTCAAAATGTACATTCTAACACTGACCTCGGGCTAAACTCACAGGAAAGCAGACAATTCTACAGATGAGGACCAGCTAATAGATAAAGGATAGATAAAGGACATAAAACAAGGAGCAGAAAAAACTCATACCGCTTAAACCGAGACTAAGATTCAGAATGGAAGCTGTAAACTCAAATGGAAGTTGTAAACTCAACTGAGACCAAGCTTTGGAATCAAAGCTATAAACTCTATGATTTTCGCATGGAGAATCTTCTATCTTTGAGTTTTGGGCAGTTCAAGTTCTCAGGAAAGCTAGCCAGTGATGACCTCCACGTTCTTAGGAAAGCTAACCAGTGGTGACTTCCACCTTCGATCAACGTTAACAGGAAAAATGGCAGGCTATCGTCTACCATCTTTAACAGGAAAAATAACAAACATACATTTGGACCATCATTGCGGACAAGTGGTCCAAGCATAAACCTGTGTGGTGTACGTGTGACAGTATGCAGGCATGGTTACCATGTGTTGAAAATATCTAATACCCTTGTGTTAAATGTGGCACTTTGATTTATATTTATTAATACCAATTTATTTATTTTTATTTTTAATTTAAATACTTTACTGATTTTACGACGACTAGCTTTGGAGTTATGTCTTTCAAGGTATCGGGTTAATTATAATGGATGTTGGGGTTTTCTATTTGCTTCTTCGAGGGGTCAATATCGATTAACCGTTTTTCTTGTGTTCCATCTTCGAGCAGATTGTTAGAGAGCTGTCTTCCTAATAAACCATAGTCTTCGCTCTTGTACTCGACCATGCCAACAACTTCTCCTCTCAAGACTTCGCATCTCTGTAAAGTGAACGATCTTGCGGTTTTCACTATAGTCTTGAATTCTTCGATAGTTGGAGAGAAGAAAGGCAAATTGAATGAGTGAAATTTTTCCTCGTGCAGTAAGCCCTACCCAGCATCAATCATATTTGTGAGACTAATTCAAAATTTCATTATAAGGGCTTACAGAGTTTCGCTTTAGTTGTAAAAATGTTGATTTTTTTTTTTTTTTCAAAATTTGGTCTTTCATTAATTAAAATATGTTTTTAATTTCATATCCAACCAATTTACTTTTGATTTCATATATGGATTAAGTCCTTTAACCACATTTTTTAAGCATATTTTCGTTGTGAAGAGTTCGTAACTCAAACCTGGATTCCAATAAATCTTCACCTAGCAAATTACACTGGAAAATACTCTTAAAAACACTCCAAACCCTATAATAAATAGACTATTCACATCAAAATGGCAATTACAAGATTCAAATCAAATGGGTAAGATGTCAATTTTTTAGAGATTAAGGTCTAGAAGATTATGATGAATTCAAAGTCCAATGTCACCGTTAAAAATCCTTTTATAATCATAATTTACGAAATAATATGTTCTTTTGTACTTCCATGTCGTGTTAATACCAAAGTGGGCCCACCGTCAAAAGTCATATAGTTAGAAGATTTGGGTTGCTTGCTCATTTATTGTAGGGAAACAACAAACAAGAAATGAGCCATATCTCATTTATCTTTGAAAGCAGCTGCCAACAACCGCCCATAGAAACTGAGCAAGCTCCCTTGTTCCCTCAGATCAGATGAAATTTGACATGGAAGAATCAGAAACATAGCTCCGTCTTCATTCATTTCTTGGGCTCTAGCTCTCAGAAATGCATTGAGGTCGGATTTGAATTGCTCGAGATAAGCCTCTGCAACTGCATATGATAACAAAATAGACATAAAATGTGCTGCTGCTCACTGCAGTCGTCTTGTCAGGTTTATCCTTCACCATGGATCGCACACTTGGAATTGGTCAAACAAATATGGAAGTATAATTCATACAAGTGTAATTCATGCACGCGGGTCTGTTGGAACCGTGTTGGGATGTATTTCACTCTACACGAGTGGTTGACAGAGTTGTGCACCTTTGTGGCGAGTTTCTCAACCCAGGCAGGGATTACCGTTACGCTAGTGACTCCCTTGTTTTTACTTATAATATTTAGTAGTTCTTAAAAATTGTATATATACAATAAAAACATGGTCACTACCTTATGAAAAAACTAAAAACCTCTCTAATTTCCTTTTCATATCAGTGGATTCTAAATCATAATAAAATATATTCATCACTTCCTTTTTCGATGTGCATCATATTTTCTATTTTAGTTGTGCTCCATTTTCTTCTTAATCAGTGAGGTCTAGCCAGTGTTGTATGTTGCCCTGTATCTGTTATAATTTCATCTTAATTGTAATGGTTTTTATGGCCACTCTTTGCTCTTTTCTATCTTATTTTGATTAGATATGGCTCTCTTCAATTGTATTGACCTTTGTTCCTAATAGAACTGAGATTTTTTTTCATTTCTCCTATTTTCTTCCTTCAGAGAATTTTTTTGTTGAATCTGATGTTGGTTGTCACTTAAAAGGCTTACTTAATTGCTCAACCATTTTCTTTCCCCACCTGATATTGTCTATGTATCCATGCGTCATTTAACCTTCAAAAATATATATGAACATATGTACAAAATTCACACACTTCATTTACCCCGTCAACCCTCCTCGAGGGAGGGACTTGCAACCTTCCTTATTTAAATTACTTTCTACTTACATCTATTCATAAAGGGTTCATTAAGATTTTTTTTTCACCACCTCGGTATCAATCTTCACCAAGGCAGCTGAGAGTAGCCGAGAATTGGCAAGATACTGCACTTAAAAGTGTGAGCCGCGTTACATGAGCCGATAGTGTCGTTGAGGAAGAAGTAATTTTGAGGGGAGTCATCTAATGAGGCGAGGAATTGCTTGGAAGGCTAAAAGTAGGTGGAATTTGGGTTAAAAAAAAAAAATCTGTAGAGGTAGTGTTTGAATCCTGTTTTTGAGGTAGTGTTTGAATCATGTTTTTGACGGTGGAAATGGATTCAGCACCATCAAAAAACATCTAGGACACCTAAAATTTTGAAGTTTAACAACTATAACTTGGATTTACAAAAAACATTGCCAGATTTTCTCTAAATATGACTGGAATTTCTATAACTTTCCAGACAACTCCTCCGCCTAGTTAGACTACTAGGCGATTCTGAAGACGTGTTATCAAAGAAAATGTAGTTTTAAGGATGTTTATTTACAATTTGAAATCAATAATGTTTTCAGGTATTTATAGTATTTCAGTTTTGTGTTTTAAGCTAAGAACACATGTTGAGATTTTCTGTTTGGAATAAGATAGGCAAAAATCTCTGTAGGTGACAACAATAGACATTTTGTTGCTAGATTAACTCCAGTTTGTTGGGAGGGAGTTAATGCATCCTAAATTTGAGTTGAGAGGATTTATGAGGCAGTTAGATCCTCTTTGCTATATAACAGGCATCCATTCGGATTGTTTGCTATGAGGGTGAGAGTTTTGTGAGGATTTCATTTTGTAATCTCCTGTTTTGATTAATAAATTGCCGATGCCTATGTTGTGTGGACGTAGCCTAGATTGGTTGGGTGAACCACGTTAAATTCTTGAGTTTTATGTGCCTGATTTATTCTGTTGTGTATTAGTTTTTTAATTTAGTTGTGCATCTCTCCAACAAGTGGTATTAGAGCAGTTGGAGGTGCAGCAAGTGCTGAAGGTGGAGCGCTGGCTACTTTGAAACCGACTATTGATTGCGTGTTTTCTAGATCGTGAGGCTGGAGTGGCTGGATTGCGTGTTTTCAAGCCTCGGTCGATCAGCGCAGTGGAGATTGCGTGTTTTGTAGCATATCGTGCAGCTGGTGCTAGCCATTTGGCATTTCTGGCAGGCATAGCCATGCTGCAGAGACAAACAACCCGAGTGTGGATTGCATGATTGCTGGAGCCGTTGTTGAGTTATAAAAATTATGCACGTGGAGGTATTTCTGAGTGACTCATTCATGCAATACATTTGAATGCGACCTGCGTGGAGCTGTTTTTTGCTACGTGGAGTCTGTTATGTGCGTGTAGCAATGGAGGTTTGATATAAATGTTCAGTTTTTTTTATTGCAGCTCCCGTAGATAAGTCAAAGGTCGATGATATTTATCAAATACAGGAATTTGTTTTGTTGCATAGAACAGCAAATGTTTTTTGTTTAGTTGCATAGCATTTGCGAGCAATAAAGAATTGAGATCCTCGTCTAAGAGATACTGAAGGAAGGCATCGAATGGAATATCTTGGTGGTGAAAGATGCCGAGCTGCTCCTTCTCTCGCAACGTCTACATTATGTGTTGTGCGTCCTGCTCTGTAGCATCTTTCTTCTTTTGAACTTCAGCCAGGAAACTCTGCAGCTTGGCCACAGTCATGTACTCGTTCTCGTCCAACTATCTATCATAGAGATCCTGGAGGTCCTTTGGCGGAGTGAATGGGGGGCCGTCAAAGCGGCTGGTGAAGTAGAAGAGCATGCGAGATGACCGCATTCTATCGTGCGACTTGACGACTCTACTGTTGTGATTGCCCATTTCTGAGGTAAAAATACAGAGGGCAGAATAACAGCGAGTATATATGGACTCTGCTGGTTGTTTAAACAGTTAAATATATATTTGCTGGTTGTTTTATAGATATTTGTCGGTTGTTTAAATAGTTAAATAAAGGCAAATAGAATAAAAGGCAAGTGTATGTTTTTTTTTTGTGGGGCGGAATTTGCACAAGTAATATAAGTGCAAAGGGCAGTTTTTTTTTTAAAGGCAAAGGCAGAAAGGCATAGGCAGTTATTTTTATTGCTGGTATTTAAAGTTAGATATTGGAGATTATTGTGTTTTTTGCTGATACAAAATGGCGAAAACTCAAAGTGCCCGGTTTGAAAATGAGAAATTTAATGGCAAGAATAATTTTGACATCTGGAAGGTGAAGATGCATGATTTGCTTGTCCAACATGGCGTGGCAAAGGCATTGTTGGGCAAGTCCAAACAGCCTTACAACATCACAAATAGTGAGTGGGACTAGATGGATGAAAGAACGATTAGTGTTATTCGACTGTGTCTAGCTAATGATGTCCTGTTTAATATTGTGTCGGAGACAACCGCTGCTGGTTTGTGGACGAAACTGGAGAAACTGTACATGACCAAATCCTTAACCAATAGGATTCTCCTGAAGCGACAGTTGTACGGTTTGCGAATGAAGGAAGGTACATCGATTGCTGATCATTTAAATGCTTTTAATACTCTTCTTGTGCAATTACAAAGTATAGAAGTAAAAATACCATCCGAGGATAAAGCTATTACTTTATTGTGCTCGTTGCCCGAATCATGGGATCATTTTGTTACTTCTATAAGTCTTAGTTCATCAGAAACTATTGAGTTTGATGATGTAGTTGCATCCTTATTATCGGAAGAAATAAGGAGGAAGTCGCATTCTGAAACCTCTACATCAGAAGCTATGATGGTTAGAGGTCGTTCGAAACAAAGACGCCCCAGGAAGCCGAGTGACTCACGATCAAAGTCAAAAGGGAAGAAGAGTAAGCTAAAATGTTGGTTTTATGGCAAATCAGGGCATTTAAAGAAGGATTGCTAGAAGCGACAGCAGCAAACTTCAAAAGCAGAGTCTTCGAAAGAGAAGAAGGAGGCAAATACGACAGATACAGGTTGGGCATCTGGTTCAGGTACGAGTGATGAAGTATTATCAGTTAATGTGTCAAATCATGGTCAACATTGGTTGTTAGATTCCGGGGCATCAAACCACATGTGTATCCATAAACAATGGTTTAAAGAATATAAATCAATTAATGATGGAGTTGTGTACATGGGTAATGATGTAACATGTAATATTGTTGGGATTGGGAGCATACAACTACAAATGTTTTATGGGACAGCTAGAATACTAACTGATGTGAGGCATGTACTAGATTTAAGGAAAAACTTGATTTCATTAGGAGCACTTGATTCAAATGGGTATAAAACTGTAATTGAAGGTGGAGTAATGAAAATTTACAAAGGCATTTTACTAGTTATGAAAGCTAAGAAAGTAGGAAATCTATTTCAGTTAGATGGAGGTACAAGGTCAGATTTTGTGTCTACTGTTTCTAAACATGACATTAACTCCATTCACTTATGGCATCAAAGGTTGGCGCATATGAGTGAGAGAGGGTTGAAAATTTTGGCTGATCGCAAGTTACTTCCAAATCTGAAGTCTGGAAAATTAGATTTATGTAAGCATTGTCTGTTTGGAAAACAAAGTAAACAAAAGTTTAAAACAGGCAAACATACTAGTAAAGGCATACTTGATTATATCCATTCAAATGTTTGGGGACCAACCCCTACAACTTCATATGGTGGTTCGTCTTATTTTGTATCATTCGTTGATGACTTTTCTAGGAATGTTTGGGTCTACATGTTGAAAAGAAAGTCTGATGTTTTTTCAGTTTTCAAGCAGTTTAGAGCATTGGTAGAAAACAGCACTGGTAGAACAATAAAGTGTTTAAGAACTAACAATGGTGGTGAGTTTACTTCCAAGGAGTTTGACAGCTATTGCAAGGATGCAGGGATCGAGAGGCATAAGACCACGGTTTATACTCCTCAGCAAAATGGAGTTGCTGAACGCATGAACAGGACTCTTCTCGAGAGAGCAAGGAGTATGCTGAGTAACGCCGGGTTGCAAAAGGAGTTGTGGATGGAAGCAGTGGCAACAGCTTGTTATGTGATAAATTGATCTCCATCGATGGTGATAGATTGCAAGATTCTGCAAGAGGTATGGAAAGGACACCCTTGTGACTATTCTAAACTCAGAGTGTTTGGTTGTGATGCATATGCTCTAGTGCCTAAACATCAGCGAACTAAGTTAGATCCAAAGTCTAAAAGGTATATCTTTGTTGGGTATGGTGTTGGAACAAAGGGATATAGATTGTGGGATCCTACTACCCGCAAAATCATCATCAACAGAGATGTAAAGTTTAATGAATCCTCTCTTGTACAGTTAGATGTAGATAGTAGATTGAAACAGGATGATGTATCTGACTTTCAGCGCATTCAGTTTGATAGCATTTCTAATGATAGTCACGATGACCATAGTTCAAATACTAGTCATGAACAGGTTTCAGAATTAGAACATGAATAGGGTTCAGGTTTAGATCATGAACAGGTCTCAGATACTGATCGGCAAGAAGTTCCTACAGGTGGTAGTCAGCCAATCATGGAAGCGCCAGAAACATCCTTAAGGAGGTCGACAAGAATCAAACGGCCACCGAGAAGGTATGATGATTATGTCACTTTTGTTGCATTTACTGCTAATGACAATGAACCTCTGTGCTATCAGGAAGCAATAGAAGGTTCGAAAAGTGACAAGTGGAAAGCAACCATGAAGGACGAAATGATGGCTTTGAGTAAAAACGGCACATGGGATCTGGTGGAGCTTCCGAAAGGCAGGAAAACTATAGGGTGTAAATGGGTCTTCAAGCTGAAACGAGATGTGAATGATACGGAAGACAGGTACAAAGCACGACTGGTTGCAAAAGGGTTTTCTTAGAAAGCTGGTATTGACTTTCATGAGATTTTTTCGCCAATGGTTAAAATTGTTTCAATTAGAATTGTGTTAGCATTAGTGGCTTTGTTTGATTTGGAGTTGCAGCAGTTAGATGTTAAGACTGCATTTCTACATGGTGATTTAGATGAGGAAATATATATGGAACAACCGAAAGGGTTTGTTCAGCATCGCAATGAGAAATTTGTCTGCAGGCTCAAGAAGTCATTATATGCCCTGAAACAGTCGCCTCGACAGTGGTATAAGAATTTTGATTCTTTCATGTTGAGTCAGAAATATGTTAGAAGTGAATATGATCATTGTGTTTATTTCAAACAGTTGAATAATGGCATATTCATTATCTTGGTATTGTATGTTGCCGATATGCTTTTAGCAAGCAAAAGCATAGAAGAAATCAACAGGTTGAAGGCTCAGATGGCAAGGACATTTGATATGAAAGATCTAGGAGCAGCAAGACAGATTTTGGGCATGGAGATTTTCAGAGACAGGAGCAATGGTAAGCTATGGCTATCACAACAAAAGTATATTGAGAAAATACTTTTGAGGTTTGGTATGGATAATGTGAAGCCTGTTTTCAGTCCCTTTAGCTTCCCATTTTAAGCTTTCTTCGAGTTTATGTCCTAATACAGATGAAGAAAAGGATTATATGTCTCGAATTCCATATGCCAATGTAGTAGGGTGTTTAATGTATGCCATGGTTTGTACTCGACCAGATATTTCACATGCAGTTGGGGTTGGCAGCAGGTACATGGCAAATCCGGGTAAAGAACACTGGTCAGCAGTGAAATGGGTGCTTCGGTACTTGAGAGGCACAAGTAGTTATTGCATTTCTTACAATAAGAGTAGTGAATTTGTTTGTGGATATGTTGATTCCGATTTTGCAGGTGATTTGGATAAAAGAAGATCAACTTCAGGGTACGTCTTTACTCTTGCAGGTGGAGCTATAAGCTGGATGTCGAAGTTACAGAATATTGTTGCTTTATCCACTACTGAAGCAGAATACGTTGCTGCTTCTCATGCTTGCAAAGAGGCGGTTTGGTTGAAAGGTTTGCTTGGTGAGTTTGGTAGGTTACAGGACAACATCATGTTACTTTGTGATATTCAAATTGCAATACATTTGGCTAAGAATCCGGCCTATCATAGTAAATCAAAGCATATTCCAATTAAGTACCATTTTGTAAGACAGGTTATCACTGAAAGGGGAGTCTCTCTTGAAAGGGTGCATACAAAGGAGAACTATGCAGACATGTTCACGAAACTAGTTTTGTTGGAGAAGCTACGCTAGTGTTTGGCTTCTCTTGGCTTGCAGAAAAGATAAAATAATAATAACAGGGCATCAGGCGAATTGTTGTCAAGGTGGAGATTGTTGAGATTTTCTGTTTGAGCAAAATAGGAAAAAATCTCAGCTGATGACAACAATAGAATTCAGGTCCTAGATTAGCTCCAAGTTGTTGGGAGGGAGTTAATGCCTCCTATATTCGATGTGAGGGAGTTATGAGGCTGTTAGATTCTCTAAGCTATATTATAGGCAATCATTCGGATGGTTTGCTAAGAGAGTGTGAGGATTTCTTGATGTAATCTCCAATTTGATTAATATATTCCTGATGCCTATGTTTGGTGGACGTAGCCCAGATTGGTTGGGTGAACCACGTTAAAAACACTGTCTCTTATGTGCTTGATTGTTTTGTTGAGTTAATTTATTTGATTGACTGTGCACCTGAACCAACAAGCACAGGAGGAGTCACGATCTACCCTAGAGGATTTTCTACTCTTGATTCAATTTGTGCTTATGCACTTCTGTTTTGGAGAGAGAGAATGATTGTAAAGATTGAAATAGGGTTTTTGGCTTTGTTTAATTGCTTAGCACTATTGCAGGCATTAAGATCATAGGTTTGCAATTTTCAAAGGCTGCATATTTTGTAAGAAGCTTTGGCACTATTTTAAATAAATTCCCATTCTTGTGCACTATTACCATAATGCTGAATTTTTATATTTCTGTCAAAATTTTATAATTGATTTCAATTTTTATTCTAAATAATATTTCTTGTTGATATCTAATACTATTGTTGGTTCAATTTTGATATGTTGTTGAAGCTTTATTAAGAGCTATCTCCAGAAGGCAGAAGGCAGAATGAGATCGAATCTATAATGAATTCATTGAAGTATATTTGAGATAAATGATAACTATTTATCATTTAATTGGAAATGTATTTTGTTTTTTATTCCATTACTTAAAATGAACTATTTCTTTTAGTTAATGGAAACCACATAGTGAATTCATTCATAAACTAGTTATTCCCCTTGTTTTATTTAATTTTCTCTAGTATTAGGAGAGGGCTATCCCATTCTAGTTCGAGATAGGATCTTCGTTTTAAATTAGTTTTGCATTTGCAAATTAATTTTGGATAAAGTCCTCTTTCTTTAGAGGCAAACATCCTAGTCCTCAGTGGTAGGATTGAGCCCTTATATCAATCAACCTTCTTGATTGATTTTAATCTTTATTCAAAACACTAAAAAGTCAATCATAAGGATTAATGTAATATATTGTATATTAATTTATTTTTAATCAATAACACTTAACATTAGAAATTATTTTTCTTTTCTTTTTAGAGTTAACTTTAGCATACTAATTATTAATTAGTTTTTTAACATTCACTTTCAATAAATAATAATAACCTAAGGGAATTAGAATAAGTTTAATTTTAATTAGGTAGTGTATTTAACTAGATCTTATTTTAATTAAATGTTTCCTTAGAATAATAATAACATTATTTAGTTTAATTAACATTCATTTTATATTTTATCATAGATATATTATAATCTTATAATAAACTAGATTAAATATTTAGTATTATTGTTAGAACTATATTAGTGACATTTAGGAATATATTATAGTATAAGTGATTTTATTATAAAATAGTATTAGTTTAGTATAAGGTATATTTATTTATATAGTATAGTTAGTTAATTAGTATAATATCATATGATATATTAGTTTAGATTTGGCATATGAGATAAGTAGGAGTACTTTAGTACCTAACAAGACTTTAATGATAGTGTAGTATTAACATTGTGTTACTTTAGGATTAATAAATAGTAATAAACTAACAAGTTTCATAGGGATAACATTGTCATAGTATCATAAAGGATTAACAATTAATATTAACTTAATACCATAGAGTTAGTTAGGTTAGAATAAGTTAGGTTAATTTTAAGTCATAACTTAGTCATGGCTTAGCTGAGCCCCAGAGCAGCTTAAGGATCACTTTGCTGCCTAATGAGCAAGAGAGATGATCTGATGTCTCTTCTCCATTGCTGGATGAAATTCATATTTTAAGTCATCGGAGATTGAGAGAAGGTAACTGGACCTAGTTAAACCAGTCGGAGCCACTAATCCAAACGGATAAGGGAAGGTATTCAATTCCCAGACTGGGTGGTTTTCCCCCATGTTGTTGCAGCGATGTTTGAGGCATCAACACATTGGTATGTGCCAACCAAGAAAAATAATTGATTAGTTCTAGTAATATGTAAGGTTTACTATTTTTAAAGGAATTAGTTTGTACAAGAGTTAGTAAGAAAAAATTTATCCCTTGATAGCTATATTAAGGAACATACACAACAACTAGAAGAGTTACTATAGCATACAATGATGTGTTCCAGGAGCCTAAAGGGCAACACTCAAGAGGGAAGTGGCACATGAGATACATCTATCACTAGTCTCCCCATTTGCTAACATTGGGTTGTACAGGTAATTTTTTCATAGAAGAAAGTGAAGTGAAGAAACAATTGTAAGAGTTACTGGAATAAGTTGTCATTCGACCAAATACCTCATCATGCAGGTCAATGATCATCGTTGTGCCAAAAAAGGATGAGCCTTAGTAGGTGTGTATTGACTACAGGGAGTTAAATAAAATCACACTCAAGAACAGGTACCCCTTTCCTAGGCCAAATGTTCTACTAGATCAATTACAACAAGCCAAATACTTCACCAAGTTAGACTTAAAGTCAGGATATCACTAGGTTAAAGTCAGAGAAGAAGATACACAGAAGACAACCTTCAAAATTAGACAAGGTTTGTATGAGTGGTTAGTCATGCCATTTGGCTTATGTAATGTACCAACAACATTTATGAGGTTAATGAATGATATACTACACCCTTTTATAGATTTGTTTGTTATTTTATATTTGGATGATGGATTGGTATACAATTCTACCTCAGAATAGCACATATCACATTTGATTCACGTTCTAGAGACATTAAAGAAGCATTAACTATTTACCAAGAAGTGGGAATTTGCACAATAGCCTTTGGTCTATCTATGGTACGTGAAAGGTGGAGGAGAGTGAAGATAGATCTTGCCACGTTGGAGGCCATCATGAAGTGGTCAGTTCCTACTAATGTTTCTGAGGTTGGGAATTTCATTGGGGAAACATAATACCTAAGGAAATTCATAGCCTTTTTTTTAATAGTAGCAACACCACTCCACGCCATAAAAACAACTAGCAAGAGTTTCCAATGGAAAAGGGTTAGCATAGAGAATTTGAGAAGATAAAGAAGAATATTATTTAGGCATCGATTCTTGCATTACCAAACTTGCAACAACCCTTTGAAGTGGAGACAAATGCAAGTGGGTGTGCTATGAGAGCAATATTGATGCACGGAGGAAGGCCTATATGCTAGCATTTTAAAGTGTTTCATGGGGTGGTTCTCAACTACCCTATATACGATAAGGAGCTCTATGCCTTGGTGCAAGCTATGAAGAAGTGGAAACACTATCTAATGGGAAAGGACACAATAATCCACAAATTTCACCAACCATTATAGTACCTGCAGGCTTAGAGTAAGCTACAACAAACTGGGCATTACAAGTGGATGGAGGTTTTATAATAGTTTCATTTAGTGATTAAGTACAAGAAGGGTATCACAAACAAATTAGCCAACATGCTTTTAAGGCCATGCACATCAAATATCATATCTTTGGGAAGTCTTATGCTCATGGAACCATTTATCAATGATGCATACAGAGAGGCATATTCATTGGATGAGGAATTCATATAGGTGTTTCAACAGTTGAAAAGCCAAAGTCATGTGCATAATGGTGACACACAATTGACTACCATCTACAGGATGGATTGATATACAGGCTGGATAAGTTATGTGTTCCTAAAGGTGAGCATTTGTTGCTAATTAGAGAAGCTCACACATCCAAGGTTGCAAGGCACTTTAGTGTAGGGAAAACAGTAGCTAACTTGCAGAGATATGTGTATTGGCCCAAGATGAAAGAATATATTTTTAGGTTCATAATATAATGAATTATGTATTGTGCAACAAGCCTAGTAACATGAAACATGGTCTATATTATCCTTTGCATGTACCTACTCATCCTTGGCAAATAATTTCCATGGTATTTGTGGGAATCTTACCATAAAATAGGAAGGGATATGGCTACTTGTTTGTGGTAATTGACACATGTTCAACAAGATGTGTGTTCTAATGCCCTATAAAAAGACCATTAGTGGGCAAGAAGCAACCAACTTGTTTTTGTACAAGTCTGGGTGAACTTTGGGATACCAAGAAGTATAATTTTAGATAGGGACACAAGATTTTGTTAGTGCATTTTGGACAGCCTTGTGGGAGAAGATAAATGTAAAGTTGGAGAGGTATAAATCATTCCATCCACAAAAAAATGGGAAATTAGAAGTAGTCAACTAAACTTTGGTGCATCTTTTGAGGGATCGCAATTATAAGAATTCAAAGACTTGGGATGAAAAGGTGGTATATATACAACACTCTTATAACAAAGCACTCCACACTTCTATTGGTAAGTTCCCATTTGAAACTTGTTTTGAATATTTTCCACCTTCACCAGTGGATATTTCCCATTGCTAGAAATGAGGAACGAGGGAGGATCTTATAGGGAATACCTTAAGGGATTTTCTTTTTTTTAGAAGATTAGGTAGATCTATCTACAAGTACAAGAGACATTGTATAATTCATTGGGAAATTACAAGGCCAATCTTATTCAACAAAAAATAGAGAAGTCCTTCAAGGTGGGAGACAAAGTATGGTTACAATTGAACAAGGAGAAACTACAAGGTCCTAGTAAGAAAATCAAGCCTTTGTAATGTGGACCCTTTGAGATACTAGAAATGGTGGGAGATAATACCTATAGACTAAATCTACCCTCATACTATGCATTTAATTGGTGGTGAATGTAGAGAATTTAAAACTTTATGAGCCTTCCATGCTAGATAAGGAAGAGAAATAGGTCCCACCTTCTGTAGAGGATTTGGCTCGAGATGCTCAGGCATAGTTGATGGAGGATACAATTTTGTAGAATATGTCTAAAACTACAAGATATGGGTAGCATGAACTTTAGTAGATTGGTTGGAAAGGATGGATTCCAAGAAAATCTAAATGGTACACCCAAGAGAAGGTGGAGGAAAAATTTCTTGACTTCATGTAGTAGAAGGTTTTGGGGACCAAAAGCCTCCCAAAATGGGGAGGTATGATTTGGATTATATAACTACATTATTTTTCATCCATCTTGATGTTTTTAGAGTGCAAAAAGTGGAGGAATCAACTCAAAGGATAATTTTTACCAACTGGTCCCAATTTGGCAAATTGGGGTCTAATACCTTCTGGAAGTAGTTTGGGGCATCAAACAATGGGTTTTTGGGGGTAAAACTATTATGCGTAAGTGTGACACTCCCTAATGATATCCTAGACATGGATACCTTTCCAATGTTGCAAGCATCACCTCAATTAGAGTTCGTATGAAAAATTTATGCCACCGAATGTTGACCTTCCTATTTTCACCACCATAATTCGAGAGGATCCCACATTAGCCCCCATTATCCATTGAAAAAGGCGAAAGAATAAGACTATAGAAAAGTCAATATTTTAATTCTAATCAATATTTTAAGGAATCAAACTTAGCCACTCGTAGGCTATGGGGTTGCATAATAACCATGCCATTAGGAGGAAAAGGGGTTCCATTATATTCAAGTGCATTTTGTTCCATAGATGAGAAGAGTACCCAAGAGTGGATATGGAGACAGTAAAAAGAGGATTTGTGCATTATAGTAGCCCATGGGCCACATGCCTCACTTCTTTATACTTGCATCCATTTGCATTCAAAGAAAGAGAGGGTAAAGCAACCTCACCTTCTAGTTGAATTTCCTCCAAAATAGTTTCCTAGGTCATATCTTGTGTTTTATGGTTGTGCGTGATTGTATTTTTATCTATTATCTATTTTTTACAATTTATATAACAGATGCATACAAATATTAACTTAATAAATCCATAAGTCTAAAGAAAAAAAACCCTCATAGTATAGATTTTAGATTTTCAATATAAATTTATCAAATTTGTTGTGATGAACTCTCTAGTGGAATATCCATGACAATTTATGGATCCATTTCTAGTTCACTTTTTATTTAATGAATTACAATGATCCCTTGCCAAAATACTTCTTTGATTTTGCATAACATTAGAAACAATTCACTTTGTTTATTGGTGTTGGTTGTGGAGTTTGATTATCTTCTTCATTGTTTAGAGGTTTTTTTTTTTTTTCAACTGCGTTGGATCCTTGTTCCTAACGGGGTAGAAATGTCGCCTGTATGATTGTTGTCAACTACCAGTTCTGGAAGATGAAGGTGAAAGATTATTTGTATAAAAAATATGTGTACCTACCATTGAGCAGAAAATCAAAGAAGCCAATGAGTATGACAAACGAAGAATGGGATCTTCTCGACAGAAAGGCACTAGGAACAATATGACTGTGTCTAGTAGCATCAATGACATTCAAACATTTCAAAGGAAGCAACAATAGAAGGTTTAATGACGGAATTGGCCAAATTATATGAAAAACCATCAACCTCAAATAAGGTATTTCTTATGAAGCATCTATTTAATATGAAGATGTCAGAAGATGGATCTGTTGTTGATCATTTAAATGAATTTAACATGGTTACCAATTAGTTAAATTATGTAGGGGTAAATTTTGATGATGATTTTAGGGCTCTATTGTTTATGTGCTCATTGCCTGAAAGTTATAATGGCTTAGTGATGGCTATTAGTAATTTTGTCTCTAGATCTAGTACTTTAAAGTTTGATGATGTTGTTGGTGCTAACCTTAGAAAGGAAATGTGAAGGAAGATCTTAGGTAATACAACAAATAATGCTTTGACTTCAAATACTAGAGGAAGGAATATAGAGAGAGGAAAGAGCCCAAGACATTGTAGTAAGTCAAGGAAAGGAAAATCCAATTCTAGATCAGGGATATTGTGCTGAAAATATAGGAAGGAAGAATAGTTGAAGAAAGGCTGCAAATCTCAGAAGGGAAAAGAGGGAGATGGACAACAAGAGAAAAATCATGAAGCAAATGTGACATTTGATGTGTTGAAAGGTGCTTTTATTCTTTCATTAGAGAATATTATTGATGTCTGGGTGGTAGATTTAGGGGCCTCATTCCATGCCACACCTAATAGGAAACATTTTCATGACTATGTTCAAGGAGGTTTTGGACAGGTTTGTTTGGGTGATGATAAACCCTGAAAAATCGTTGGAATGGATAAGGTTTTATAAATCAACATAATGGAAACCAATGGATATTAAAGGAGGTAAGGAATGTTCCATATCTAAAGAAAAATATAATTTTAACGGGGAAATTATGAGGTGAAGGCTGTGAAACTACTTTTACAGAAAAAACTTGGAAGGTCACTAAAGGAGCCCTGGTAATATCAAAAGAAGAAAAGGTCGGTACATTGTATTTATGCAATAGTATTTCTAATTATGTTAATGTTTTAATCTCCAAAGGAGCAGATACGATATTTTGGCATCATAGGCTCAAGCACATGTTAGTTTTGGTATGTTCTATGCTAGAGCAATTTATTTCAATTTTAGTTATATTTTCTTGATCAACAATCGCATCAACATTAAAGTAAACTACAGATAGAACATAAATATAAATCGCAGAAGACAAGCCAAGGCAAGAGGACACAAGATGTGGCACTAGCCAGGGATAAACCCCAATGTGGGGAAACCCTTGATCAATTCTTCTTATATGTTCTTCAATAGTTCAGCAGAGAGAGAGAGATAGTACATTTACAATAGAAATCAACACTTTGACTTATCTAGATAAGAGCATATATCATCTCTAAGAAGATGATACATGAGATCAGTTGAAGACATGTTACTTCAACTAATTCTCCAAGGTGATTCCTTCACCTATCGTTGTGCTGCATTTCGTCATCATGTTGCACCTCACCACGCTGCACCATGCTGCACCCATCATCACTATGTTGCATCTCATCACGCTTCATTAATCATGATTGTACCCATCATTGTACTGCATTATGTGCCATTTCTTGCTTGTTGTCCCTAGCATGCTACTCTCCTTCGGAGATAGATGCTTCGGCTGTTTCGGCAATTCCCGATAGTTCTGGCAGTTCCAGCTATTCCAAGCAGTTCTGTCTGTTCCTGGCAGTTTCGATTGTTCTCGGTAGTTCTGACAGTCCTGGCAGTTCCTGATTTTCCAGCAATTCCATCCTTTCTAGCTTTTCTGGCAGTTCCAGCAATTTTAGCTTTTCCAACAATTTTGGCTTTTTTTACAATTCTAGCTTTTCTGACAGTGCCGACTTTTCCATCTTTTCCGGCATTTTTGGGTTTTCCAGCTTTTCCGGCTTTCCCTGCAGTTCCGACTTTTCCGGTAGTTCCAGATTTTCTGTTAGCTCTGGATTTTCCGGCTTTTCTGGCTTTTCCAGCTTTTCTGGCAGTTCCAACTTTTTTGACAGTTCCGACTTTTCTGGCATTTCCAGCTTTTCCAACTTTTCTGGATTTTTGAGCAACATAGAGCTTATTTTCCCATGACTGCATTTATATCTAGGGCACGTTATCTAGGGCAGTGTATACCCTAGGGAACTCCCTTGAGCTCTCGTCTTCATCAAACCCAAAACAGGATGAAGTGAGATCACAAGAGTGAGTGTGTGTGAGACAAATGACTTCAAGTCCTCTTCTATTTATACTAAAACGTAGAGGTTGAATAGACATGACGGTTGGGCTTCCGAGCCTACATAAGATGCTGGCCGACTTGACAATTTGTCTTATAATATAAATAAATTCATAACTTCATAAATACTTATTAGAATCGGATGATCTTTAGATCAATCCTACACCTCTCGACAAGAGGAATCTAATAAAAATATTATCAGCCATGAATAAGATGACCCACATGGAGTTTGGCCCTAGTTGCCAATTTTAACACTCCCTCTCAACTAGGGAGAACTCCATTTGCAATTTGTCTGTCAGTCGCTACTATTCATTCATCAAATGCATTGCCCTATACAGCTTGACCCCTGCTCTACTCTGCTCTATCCTACCTGCTCTACTTTGTTATGTTGTGCCTTGTTCTGATCTGCTTTTCTCTGCTCTGTTCTACTCTTCTCTGCTTTGTCCGAATTATGAAGAGGAAGAAATGATCAAGGATGTACTGTTGCGGAGGTAAATCCCCTCTGCGGACAGAGGTGATCCCACTAGCCCCACAGGGGTCTAGCAACAATCAATCACGCTGCATGCAAATTCCTAACTATACAATTTAGAAGTCGATCAAGGAGACCAACCTGGGATCCAACGCTATTTGCCGTGGGAGAAGTGTCGCTCCTGTCCTCCAGCTCTGGCCGGTCGCTATCCTTGCGCTCCACGCATGGACACCTGCACAAATGAAGAACAACCCACAAACAAGCATAAAATCCAAAATCGTACAACTATATATCAGTCAAGCAGGATATAATTCACATATTACCAGTAGAACACATGAATGGAACCATAATAACAGTCGCTTATCATTAATAGAAAAGAGAGAAGAATTACAACCACTTAAGGCTTGACGCTGCAAATCTCCTCTAGCTGGGTCGGCAGTCAGTCTGACATGTCTTGCAAAGTCACTTTCTCTCTCCACAATCCGGCAGCATAACCTCTCTTTCAGCTCTTAGCTCAATACTATCTCTCTCTCACTAGCTTGTTCACTCTTTGCACTATTAACACTAGCCTCCAAAAAACTAGCTTGCAAAAAACTAGCCTGTTCAATATGGGGAGACAGGCTTTTATAGATGGGGGGAGAGGAGATATGCATTGTATGTGGACACATTCTGAGTTTTTGGTAATGTCCCAAAATAACCATTGAGTTGGGTTGCCTTGGATAGAAAAGCCGACGCCCGACTGCTTTTATGGG
>APFE031679460.1:0-19440 GCA_000404065.3 Pinus taeda
TATTTTTTAAGATTATTAATATTTATTTTAAAAAGAAAAAACCTCATTTATTTCCAGCGAAGTTCTAAAATTTGTTGAGATTTTAAAACTTATTTATTCTATTCCTACTTGCGCATACAAATCAAAATGATAAGGTATGGAGGCCTCTTGCATTCCTCTGCTCTGACAGTGAATTCAATCCATGTGCAATATACCATGGTCATAGGGATTTTTTGGTAGGGGAGTAAGAATATTGTTTTCTCGCAGTGATGGTGTTTTTGGGCTTCTGAAGTGAAGCCTAGAGAGGTTTTGAAAATTGATCTTCAGAATGAAAGATATTGTTGAAAATAACCAAATTAACAGCTATATGGTCTCTTTTTGACTTTTATTCATCAATAGTTATTGAATCTATTAAAGATATTTTAACTAGTTAAAGGAAATTTAATAGATACGATCGGAATGTATTAGAAATTTGTTGTCATTTTGTATTCAGAAGATACCTAGAAATTATTACTAAATAAGAGAGAATAGAATACGCAGTAAAACTGAATATCAATGATTGTTAAGAAATTTCAATGTGCAAATACGCAGTAAAACTGAATATCAATGATTGTTAAGAAATTTCAATGTGCAATATAAAAATGAATGTGTTTTTATCGAGTGCATGTACCGTAGTCTCAAATATTATGATTTAATATTTTGTTTTACTCAGTATTTCTACACATGCTCTGGTTATTGTCCAACAAATATCTTCTAGGCGAATTTTAAGGTTTGTATAAATCATGATATTTGCTAGTCAAATTTAATTGGTTCAGAAATTATTACATGTTCTGTAACCATGTAAATTTTCTCACATTTAACTAGGATTTTTTAGAGTAATATGATCTTTATAGAAAAAGTTAGTAGTAGCTAGGATTTTTTAGAGTAACATGGTCTTTATAGAAACTAGTCTATTCTAAGGGGGTGCATTCTCTCCAACCATAGAAATTTGTGAGATCTTGTAAAGAGTGTTACCCCTCATATTGCAAATGAAAGTTACCCTGCATGATTTTCATCACACATATGTGTGGTTTGAAGGATGTATCTTCATGGATCTTTGGGATTTACTTATAGATAGTCATTTGACTAGATTGGATGGTATTTTGGTGAAAGAAATTCAATTTTTCTCTAGTTGATTGTTATGGCTTGGTTTTCTCTTCATGGTTGCATACCTTCAGTTTGTAATATTCCCTTTTGTTGATGTTGTCAAAATAGATTGAATTTACCCAAGGCACTTACTATGGTATTTGGCCATAGTATTTCCTTTTTGTTTTTCGAGGGAAAACAATAAAATAATGTTTCTAGAGAGTCTGTCAAGTGTATTAAATGGGATAGGAGCTAGGCATTTGGGATCACACATGGTCAGAACTTGGCAAGGCTAATTCTAGTGTGATCCAAAGGACAAAAACCCTGTGAGTGAATTTGTCTGGTGGATCCATCCAGGATTCACAAGTGTGCTTCAGACTTCAATTGGTTGAGTCTATTGATGAACAACCTTGCATGCCATTGGCAAGGGTTTCTATGTTAATCATTATGGTAATTTTCAGTTATTAAGTACATAAAGTGGTTTTGTTTAGATCCCTTTGTGTTCTTATTTTTGCTGAAATCTTATTTTCAATCAGAACACTAAAGTGTGTTAGATCTGTTGAATTTTTTTACGTTTAGGATCTTACAATAGTATCATAGTTGTGCATCTTACCAACTTGAAGATTTAATACAAGAAATTTCAGTGAGATTTATTCTCATTCTTTCCAACATCTCTATCTTCGGTGCTATTCGGTATCACCCTGGTTGGTTTTAGAATAATTGATTGGGAATTATTCCGAGAAGAATGGTTATTTGAATATGAAAATAAACCAATCCCGAAAGATGTTATATGTTACAGTTACACACAACTGCAAAATGTATATTGCATAATAGCTCAACACCTTTTGTGTGCTTTTTGAAAATAAGCTTCATGGGGTCTTCATGTTTTATATGATTTTTGCAAGAGTAAAACTTTAGGATTTCAAAAGCATGTTTAATGAGCCTATACATATGTTCATCCTTCCCACAGGGAAAGTTTCCTTTATACGAAATGATTGTGAAGGGCACATCATTGGGTGTTGGTTTTTCTTGGAAACAGAGGAGTGCAGAGAGAGATCAGTCTCTCGAGGGTATTTTGGGGTCGAAAGATCATACACATTGGGAACAACGTGAACCCATCGGTAAGGAGTGTAGAAGGGACGTGGCTGCTTGTCAGATTTTGTGTAGCTCGCCATTTAAAGGTCGAGAGACCAGCGCCACAGAGGCCATTCTTGTCAGCGTTGATTGGTTCGATTGGTTTGGTATGCTGCAGACCAAGATATTGCCAGGAGTTGCCAAGATCTGAGTAGCCCCGCGTTGCCAACAGTCTTGGCATAGGCATACCAATCCCTTGTAGATATGAGGAGGCGCAAGGCACAGGTTGGGTTTAGCAGGTCGTGAAGCGATAACCATCACACAAAGAAGATAAACATCAATCTAAAGAGACGGGAAAACATGTTATAGAAAACCGAATAGTTGCCTCTGGATGTAATTTTTATCCAGCATCTAATTGATCAAGTCTTGCAAACCTCAAAAATATGTGCTGGAACATTTACACTCCTACCCGAGCTAGCAAAGGGGAGCCACTCTCGAGCACGGGGCCGAGTCTGATTGCAGTGTAGGGCACATAACCGTGTCGAGAAGGTCACCGAACCATTCGTCACACCGAAAGAGTTTGGTTGCAAGCTGCTTTTTATAGTGTGTCGAAAATATTTGCAAATCACTGGAGGAGATTTAGAATGTAGAAAAAATATCCCAGCAAGACGTCGCAGATTCTTGGAGCCGATATGGACAAGTGAAGTACATAACGGTCGCAACGCCATCATGCAGAACATGAACGTTGGAGCTAGTGTAGGATTGGCACAGAATTACAGACCAAGAGTCCAGGAGATTCACGACAGATCGGGAGCGCTAGTATAGGTGTGGAGTGCACACCCTGATCCCTATACCAGAACCCGTCTTCACAGTCTACAGAAGGCGAGATAACATAGTGGCATAAGCACAGGACATTGAGATTGCCCCGAAAGGGAAGATACAGTGATTGGCACAACAACGTCAGCGTGGTCGCTACATTGATCACAAGACAACCTTTCACAAAATCAAAGGGGCCACACGATGGTCGCATAGGCCACAAATATTTCATGTGTTGAGCATTGGGTGATTGGGACGAGGGACATAGCAAGATGGGCGCAAAGAGAATAGTTCATATAGGCTCATTCCAATAGGTAATTGTAACAGAATTAATTGTTTAGTGATTAAGTGATGGTGAAATTGCAATAGGTCGTAGAGAACCATATACTTTCCTACTTTCCACCTGATGTTCGGAAGCTTGTGGATCAAAGGTTAATGCTATTTTCGTGCACATTGGGTGTGCATGTTGTCACCTTTAAAGTCAAGTCAATTCCTTGGTGTGTCGGGTATTTGTAATTAAATAATCGTCTGCCATTTGGTATAAAAACTTTGGAGCAGTGATATAGGAGAAAAAAAATCCACCGGTTCGATTTTGTAAAGTGTCATCCCTGTTATTAACGGAGAAGAATTTCTTCCTTTGGGTTATTATTTTTATTCCAGCAAATTGTTCCTCCACTATTATTGAGAATTCAAGCCCAATATAGATAAAATTTTCAAAAGGGGTAAATCAATTTTATTGAAGAAAGTTGGGGAGAGAGAAGGAAGTGTAAGCCTTAATGTCATCATTTTACTTTTGGAAACACTTTGGGAATCAACATGGTAATACATTAACCAATCCTTTGGACTACAATACTTTTGTGGATAAAAAATGGAAAAAAATTACAAATCATAACCAGCAGAACAATAGGCCTGTCTCACAGAAGATCAATGCTATCCTTTAGTAGTCAAATGATATGCAAAAGGAAGATGTAAAAAGCAAGCGTCTCTTTGAACTTGGATCCCAATTGCAGTGTACAAAGTCTGAATATGTACTCTTATGGTTGGAAAAATTAGATATGGCTTTGTCCTTGATAAAGCAATCTGATTGGAAAAGGCTAGGTTGGGCCTTGAAGCCATCGATGATTGTTTTGATACAACCCATGTTCTTGGAGCATTCTTGTGAAAAGGTTAGACTCACAGTTTCCTCTTATCTCAGCAAGATCATAACTTTAACATTTCCACTACCACCTTACAACAATGATATCACGAGGGAGATATTGCAACCAATAGTATAAACCCTTCAATGGTTGAACAACATCATGCTTCATACCTTTCAAAAGCAGCACACAATTCTAGAACTGATGGCAGAGTTTAGCATTGGCACATTCATGTTGAATCTGGAATGTGATGAATTGATATTTTAGTTGCTCCAAAACTTTTACACTAGTATTACATCAACTGATTCATACTATGTCAAGACATGCATGCAAAATATTGTGTCCATCTTAAAAGGAGATGTTGACATCTAAAATATTCTAAGATCCAAATTGTTGACCATTTGGAGGAAGGTACAAATGGTATCACCAACCGCCTATGATCTAGTCGAGAATTTGGTTAGGATAAACTTAAAATTGATTAGAAGGGTGCTAACTAGCAAGGAGTTGAGAAGGATTATTGGAGGAAGCAAGAACAAAGCCTATAGCAAGAATGAACTGAGGAGAGGACTATGCTTTATGTGCAAGGGGCCTTGCACACTCAACTATTCATGTATAGGTGATAAGGAGGCAACAAGGGTAGAACAGCTAGAGACTCCTTAAAATCATGGCAATTCATCTATAGTTGGGTTCATTGGTTTTTAGGAGAGCACCCACGAAGGATCAAAGAAGTCAGGTACAGATGGTGAAGAACAACACAATGTTTTGCTGGACAAGTCGATGATAATCAATCAACTTGACAAAGTACATGGGGGAACGAAGGAGGTAATTCCTCCTAACGATGTGGTAAACTCTTGTATAGTTGAGTCCATAGATATACAGGAGGAAAATTATAAAGAGTATGGGAAATCAAGTGTAGATAACAGTCCACCCGTACATGCATGTTTAACAACTAGAGAGGGTGAAAAGACATTCATGGAGACTCAAGTGAAGAGACAGTAGTAATAAACTAACATGATGAGCATGATAATGAGGGGTAGCATGAAAAATATAGTATGTAGGATTATCCATTTTTTGAGAGTTAGTCAAAGGTTCAATATGGATCTATGATAGTTGAGCCTTCGATGCAGACAGATATAGAGTATTTCAACAGGGCACCATAATTTCTAGTAGAGGAATCTCGAGAAAGATCATGCATTTCAAGACAAACCTTATGATGTTTAAGTAGAGAGTCTGAGACACTATATTACAGGAGAATAGAAAAAAAGAGGAGATCCCAGGGGTAAGTGTTATAGGCTAGAATCAACGTCCAATATGTCTAGTGTTGTGATGAGCCTCACCATTGGTTAATTATTAGGGCCTTAATTCACCTCCTAGCTTAGTCAAATCAACTCTTTTCACAACTTATTACATGTTTTGATTATATTTTTTTTAGTTAGATGAGTTAAAGTGAGATATTATGCCTAGTGAACTAATATGCATTGAATAGAGGTTTGGAAGAGAAAATCAAGGAATTTTGGCAAGATTAAGATTTGAAACTCGAATAGGACAAGGGAGAGAGATTGTAGGAGGTAAATCCTCCTCATTTACTCGTCTCCCATTTGAATATTAAAGCTTTAATTACACCAACTCGAAGTGCAAGCAACCAAGTCATGAAGATCAGAAGGCAGCTGAGCAAGTAATAAACAAAGAGTTATTTCATCTCGAGTTTGGGATCCGAGCCTCCCTAAATTTAAGGAAGTCATTGGGGACTTTAGTTGTATAAGTCAAGAAGCCTAGAGCCTCATTAGGATTCAAATTTTTGTTGTAAAAAAATCTAGTTATTTTCTAGTTCTACACTTGTCGAAGAATTTGATGTAATTTTCTGTTTTGATAATAAGAATGATCTTGTTCTTGATGCAGTACTGAGTTAACTCATAGGGATGAAGCTCCTGGGTTAGGGCCCAACCCTAGTAGCAAAGGATCCTCTTCTTGTATCTGTATGCTTAGCTTAGTTTCATAGGTTCATGCTTAAAATATCTTTAGAAGTATTTGCAAGTAGTGTAGATTTGATTAGTTGTTTATTAGTTTGCTTCCATTTGTGCCTTACTTCAATAGTAGGTTAGAAGGGACAAAAGAAGAACCACAAAGATTTCAATAGGTGTCTTGGCCTCACTACTTCCTTCAAGGATCATGATTTGAGGAAAAGGCCCTTATGCAACGCCACAAAAACAGATTTCCATTTTCTCATAGGATTTAGAGTTTATTGTACTTGAACCAACATTTGATCAGTTTTGCCAGTGTAGGATTTAATTTCCATCTCTTCCATCTTCAGTCTTACAATAGATCTTACCCATGATTCCATTTTATTCAGCAAGTTTCCTCATACGTGAAGTAGACAACTAGCTCATTAATTATGCTTTTCTAGCTCATTCGAATTCTTCTTGTTTACATGAATTTTTGGAAATTACACATGTTTGATGTAGAGCAAGATCTACAGAAGTAGAAAGAGATTTTATAACAAGAAACCACCTTCCAACTTCATCCAACCATAGTCATTCCTTTCTTTCACCAATTTCACCATCTTACCTAGAAATTCTTCCAAGCATGTTGAGCAAATCCAACCATCTCCTGACCTTGGTTTTGAGCTCTGAATGATCCTAGGCCTTTTCTCACTCCATTCCACCCATCAATAACCTTCCCTAAGCCTTCCATCACCTCCAAAACCCATCGTTTTTCTCTCGGCTATATCTTGTAGAAATATAGGGAATCCTGTAAGTTCCTTGTACATCCTATAGGTTTTCCTATAGTGGCCTGTTTTGAGGCTGAATTGAGGGAAAACCTCTAGGAAGCCAACCAAGGTCACTTGAGGAGCTCCCAAACCTTCCAACCATCTCCTAAACCTTCCAGCCATCCACCAACATCACTAAGCCACATGCCACATCACCAAAAGAGATTAGCTTGCACACTTGATTTTTCATGAAAATAATAAAAAGACAAAAATAGATTTATTTCAGTCCTTTACATGCATAATAGTGATGTTTCATGTTTTTAACTTCCATTCTTAGGACAACGGCATTTCATTCATGTTAATTTAGCATTGTTGCAAAGCATAGTTTCTTAGCAATTAATTAGGGAATTGTGTGTCTTAGCATTGAATTTCGGTCTTTTTCATTATTGCAGTAGATCAACTCTCTCCTAGAGTAGATTCCTCTTTCTTTCATCAAGTAACCAAGATTCTTCTGAATCCATGGAAATATGGCCTCAAAACCTAGTGGTCTCTCGCCAGTTGAACAGTGAAAAAAGGCAGAACCATCACTTCTAATTGCGTACACAACACTATCACCTCCAAGTTTGTATGAACCCCGAGTTGATAAATTAAAGTTGGTAGCCCAAGAGTTGCATCATTCTCACTACAATACTGGTGCTCATCATGTTGAGGAATGACTTAAGTCCCTCACAAGGAAACAAGAGGAGTATAGGTGGGAGTTCCATAGCATCCCTCTATAGGAGTAAATAGATAGGCATTGCAACACTACCAACACACCTTTATACATTGGGGAGAGTAGGGATAAGTTCTCCAAATGGATCAAGTTGGGTGACTGAGTGGAGAAACATGAGTTGAGCATCAGGAAACATTAACATAATAGACTTATTGCATGTATAAGAATTATTTCATTAGATCCCTCCCATGGGATGGATTGGCAAGATATTATGAGTTGGAACTCTATTGATGGGATGATTCCTAGGAGGATACCCTTAGTCAAGTGCTTATTGTAGCTTGGACCCTTAGGCATGGGCAATGATGGAGGGATTAAATGGTATCATGACCCACAGGTCCCAGGACTTAGATGGCATTGGGATCTAGGTGAATCTATTAAGGGTAGGATTGGACAGAGGATTGTTTGGGATTCAGGTATCTAAGGATCCATTTAGAATCATTTATCATGGAGGCATGGAATGACACACTGGTTTGTATGGGATCCACGTATTAGTATACATATTCTTTTTTTGTGGGTAGGAGTGGATTGCTTGAGGGAAAGCAATCTTTGGGTGGGAGGACCTGTAATATTCCCTTTACTTGATGTGGATAAAATGGATGGGATTTACCCATGGTACTTACCATGGTATTTTCCCATGGGATCTTCCCATAGTATTTGCCTTCATTTTTCAAGGGAAAATAATAAAATAAGGTTTCTAGAGAGTCCCTCAAACCTATTAAAGGGGATAGGAGCTAGGTAGTTTGGATCACCCTAAGTTATCTATTTATTTTGCCTTTGTTGAGAACTTGGAGAGGCCAGTTCTAGTCTGATCCTAAGGATGAAAACCCCGTGGGTGAATTTGTCTGGTGGATCCATCTAGGATTCACAAGTGTGCTTTAGGGTTCAATTGGTTGAGTCTCTTGATGAGAAGCCTTGCATGGCATTGGAAAAAGTCTCTATCTTAATCATTTTGGCATGTATTATTTACAGTTATTATTGAAATAAAGTGGTTTCATTTCAAATCCCTTTGTGTTCCGGTTCTTGATGAAAGTTTATTTTCAATCAGAACACTAATGTGTGCTAGCGTTGTTGAAATTTTTAAACGTTTGGGATCTTACACAATTAGTGGATTACATGCTAGTTGTATGTTTTAACCTTGTACAATGTATTTCTACAAAAAAATTCTTAATTAAATAGAGAAGATACAAAGGCACACAACACGTTACCATATAGATTTTACCCTCGAAACTAAAACCAAGAAAACCAAAAGGATTTTTTAATATATATATTCATTACTATATTACAATACAATATGTATATCTTGTTGCATCCATAAACCACCAATCCATTTACCATGAATTATAATACAATCATAGTTCCTTAACCAAAATTACAAAACCATGGTAAAAACCACCATGCAGAAAAAGACCACTAAAAGCAATAACAACATGCGAAAAATGGAAGAAAAAACTGACCCCCCTCGATTATTTTTTAGGGGCATTTCCCTGAAACCCCTGTGCAAGGGGGATTATGCCCCCCTATGACCCCACCACTATGCCAAAATCTAGCTCAAGTGATTATGGGTAGTTTGCTCATGTGGGACTCATCTAAACACACTTGTTGAAGCTAACAAAACTCATTTATGTTGCTTGGTTTCGGTTTTATTCCCTCAGACCAAATTCACAAGGGTTCTTTAAATGGCTTCAAGAAGCATGTTGCAACTCACCATCAAATTTTAACTATAATTCAGATGAGAAAACCATTAATTACATTAGATTCTTGACATTGGGTTACAGCTAGGTTCACCAATATCCCATGATTCCATTCCCAAATTTTTTTTATTTAATGATGTCCAAAGCTAAGATTTTACTCAATAAGGACCAATGCAATTATTTCATAGAGGGGTCCTTTAAAAAAAATAGGCTCAGGCAATAATGGGTAGCCTACTCATGTGGAGCTTGGACAACACACTTTTCAATTCTTACCAAACTCATTTATGTCGATTCGAGTAGTTTTTTATGCCATCAAATCAAACTCATAAAGAATCCTATATGGCTTTAAGAAGCGGGTTGCAATTCGCTATAAAAATCTAAGTGTGACTCGAATAGTTGAAACATCAATGTTAGATTCCTAATATCAATTTACAACTAGAAACACCCATCTTCCATGATTCCATTGACCAAATTCTATTTTAAATGACAATCTCAAAGTTAGGGTCTTGCTTAGTGTCCATCGTAATTTTTGCAGACAAGGGCCCATTTTTCCAAAAGTTTGGTTTGGGTGATTGTGGGTAGTTTGGTCACATGGGATTTGGCCAAACACACCTAGAAAAGCTTATGGAACTCATTTATGTATTTTGGTTTGGTTTTAATTCCCTCAAACCAAATTCACAATCCATCCCTAAATGGATTTAGGAAGCAGGCTACAACTTGCCATAAAAATCTAACCATGACTTAGATGGGTGAACTATTGATTGCATTGGACTTTTGACATCGGCTACAGCTAGTGGCACCCCTCTCCTATGATTCCATTGGCCAATATTATTTTATTCGATGATCTTTGGAGCTAAGGTTTTTCTCAATAAGGACTAATGAGGTCATAGTTTCTAAGGTTAAGGTCATTGTTTAAGGTAATTGGGGTTGAGTTGGCCAATTTTGCCAAGGAAAGGGTGTGTTCCAATTACTTTGAGGTGGATATTCTCGCTTTGAAATTGTGAATTAGGCTCTTGCATCATACTAGGTTGACTAGGCTGCCATGGTCATCTTGGAGCTACATAACATAGCTGCTTTGGTGATTGACTTGTTCCATTTTCCTCTTGGTAAACTTACTTCAACCTTGGTAATGATGGAAAATATTTAACATCATGTGATTCTGCATAGACAACACAAATATCAACATCTTGCTTTTCCTCATATTGAATTCTTAGCATTTCTACTTGTTTGGTTAGATTGCTAAGAATTTATGTTTTAAAGTCATCAAACAAATTTCCAAGTTTATCTTGACTTACCGATCTTGATGATTATTTACTTACGCTTGCCCTTCCTATTGATATGTGTTTGCATGTTTCACAAATATCTTCAAATGATAACTGGTATACATCACCCCTACTCATGAGGTCAAGGAGATTAATCCACTCATCCCTAATTGTTCTAAGTAAGAGGGTTTTTAGTGTGTCAGATCCTAAATGATGTAGTTTTTCCCTCTTAATATTATACATGAACCTCTCTATTAGATCCTCTATACTCTCATCTTATGTTTTATTCATTCTAAGGATTTCTTCTTTAAGATCATGATCTTTATATTTTTCTAGAAATATCTTTTGCATCTCACCTCCTAATATTATTGAATTAGTCTCTAAACTCATGAACCATTTAAGAGCTCTATCCTTCAATGTTGCCAAAAACAATCTCAATTTTTCAGTGTTTAGTATTTAACGTTATGATCTACAAAGGATTTCAAATTCAAAGAGAAAGGTTTTAGGATCCTCTGACCTTAGACCATGAAATTTTGGGAGAAAAGATGGAGGGATGTTCTTCATGTGCACACTACCATCAGTATCTTGAATGGGAAATTAGAGAGGATCTGCTTCATTGTCATCATCTCCATACATTTATTCTACATTATTTTCCATCTCTTATTATTCTACCTGCAAAAGTGGATGGGGATGTGGCCCTTACTACACCACGTGATCAAATGGGGGGGTGGCGGGTTGTTGTTGAAGAATTTTTTGCTTTTATGATTGAATGAAAACATTAATGCAATCATGCATTTTTCTGTTTTTGAAATGAAATATGCCTAATGAAAATCTTTTTGTTTATGTAGAAAGTAAAAAAAATGAATCAAATAGGGAAGAAAACAATACCTACTTTGACACCTTCCCAACAACAACGTCAAAAAGTGATGAGCCTCGGGATGGCAAGGAGAAACTTTTGTAGCAATATTTGTAAGGTAAAGAAAAAATTGTCGTGAAAATCGTGTAAAAACCTTTCTTAAATTTGATCAATGGAAGTTCATTATTTTATTGCTTGTTCCTCAGAAAATGTGTCTAAGATTTTTTCAACACACTCATGCAGATTGGTTCGACTTCCATTTGTGAGTTTCAATATTAGTTGTCCCTCATCTTGTTTTTGTAGGAAAATCAATAGAGATGGTAGTTAAAATGATTTTCCTCTTAATGACATTAAATTGTGATATTTTCATTATTAGTATTCAATTTCTTAATTATCTTTTCTTATCAACAAGATTAATGCCAAGAAACAATAGGGACACCACAAGATATATGCACGCTGCCAATGCAAAACCCCCCTCGTGGGGAAAAATGAGTCACAGATTATTCCCTCAGTAGATTCAAAAGATGAGACAACCAAGACCCTTACAATCTAAACCAAGATATCCTCCATCCATCAAGTCAATATTTTTATGCATAAGTTCCATGGATTCATGTAGTTGTTAGCCTTCTTCACACCTGTCTTTGAAGAGATCACTTCTGAAACCAATCTGAGCTTCTTCATCTTGTGATTGAACCATTATGATAACACCGAGATACTGTGGACATATCATGGTAGTATGAAGGAACTGAAGTCACTACAATGCATCACCGAATGGAGGGTACTGTGACTCTGAATTCATTCTAATTTTTATATTGAGATATCCAAAATTCTCTGTGTAAAGGTAACGAAAATATATCTCTGAAAACCTATACGAACTTTTGTGTCATCTTCAAGCTTCATCACAGAAACTTTCTCTAAAAAATGTGAGTTATTTGAATGTTGTTATGTGAAGATCCCAAGTGGGTATATATAGTGGTTTCTGCATGTAAATAGGCTGACATATGTTCATGAAGATTTGCTTCTTTGTTATAGGCCGACATGCTTTCTTTTCTATGACAGTTTCTTTTTAGCTTCACTTAAAGGAATCATTGAGGAGACTGACTTGATGATGGAGCCTTTTATTAACAAACATATTGACTTTCACAATACCCTAAAGCCTACAATGGAGGCTTGACCTATACATTTGACCTAAGCATGAAACTCGTGCTTTAATAAGTGAAATCAAATTAATAATAAAAAATATTTTACTTTCTTTGGACAAATATATTACATTTGACTCGAGCACAATAATGAAGACCAAACCTAGTTACATTTTCCAACACTCCCTCTTAACTTCATATTTACATATATAATCACAAACGTACATGTAAGATCTCAACACATTGTCTATAAATAGTTTTACGCACCACACTGTCATAGACTATATTCCTAACCAGGGAAATCTATCCATTGGTCTCTCAACAATTTAGCCATCACAATGCCAAAACTAGATTCCTGGCCAGGTAAATCTATCCAAGTGGGAATAAGATCGAATCAAGCTTTCAGCCTCTCTAGGTACCATCAGGCTTACTTGCTAACCATCAACCCATAAATCCATATGTGTTTCAGAGCTCAATGACCAATGCCACCCTTCCAACTTCGATACCTAGACATCAACACAAAGTGTTGGCCAACAATTTAGGCACCACAATGCCACATAATAGATTCTTGACCAGGGAAATCTATCCGGGTGGAAATAAGATGGACTCAATATTTCAGCCTCTCGAGGTACCATCAAGATTACTTTCTAACCATCAACATATAAATCCAATTATGTGTCAAAGCTCAAAGACCAACGCCACCCTTCCAACTTCGAGACCTAGACATCAACAAAAAGTGTCGGCTAAATGTCCTTGCAGGTGATGCTTCATTCATAAAGCCTCAACACCCCTTGATCCAGCGTATCAAGGACAACCACTCTCTCACAATCAAACTGATTGGTAACCAGAATGTTATCAAAATCTTCAAGAGTTTCACATGTACAAACACAACCCAAATCGATAATACTTTCATATGTACATAATCAAATACAAGCCTCCAGGGTCTTCCAAATAAATTGATGTTGCTTCTTAACTTTTCGTAGTAGGGTTATGAAGCAAATATTTGACAGAAGATTCATCAGTCATACATTTTTCTTCCTACTTCATATGTAGAAACATATTCTTAAATTGGACCCTGCTTTCCTTCTTTCATTAGCACCTCAAAATTCATTCTCCAATTTCCTTATCCTACTCATGGCCTTCACTGAAAATTATGGTTATTAGTCCTAGTCTAGTGCATGACATATGAATCAAAGAATACTATTTGTCACTCCCTCTTAAATAGAGAGGATCTAATCATTCCTATACAAGGAATATTCTCAACCATCGTCTTATCCTAGGGAGATTCCTTCCATTCAAGCTCCCTCTTAACCTAGGGAGACTTCATCCAGACTCCCTCTTAACTTAGGGGTTCTATTTCTTCTTTACGACATCAGAGAATTGTTCATGGCTTCCATCCTTCTTATCAGAGTCATTCATATATCATGCTTATCACATCAATTTTACTTAAGATCATCTTCACCAACTTGAATTGTGTTCCTACATAAATTATATAGAAAGTACAACCAAAATTATAAAAGCATGAAGTTAGCCATATCAAAAACTTATAACAACGGAAGAATTTATACTTTATATATATCAAATACCCAAACTTAATTATAACCAAGAGACATATACTCTTCAACATATTTCTAGTGTGATCCAGATTTAAACAAGAATGCACCAAGTTATAGATTTAATCATAAATACAAAGATACAACAAAAACAACACTTCATTTCATTGATATCAAATACTGAAATATGCTTACAAACAGAATCAAAATAAGGCTAGCTCGGGCGATGGTAGCTCATCTCTAAGAAGAGATGTGGTGGCTACATGCCTTTGAACTCTGTTACAATGAGGCTCAAGGCCTATTTATTATTGAGAAATAACGGAAAACTCTAAACATCCAAAAACCTAACCCTAGGAAATGAAGCACCAAACTATGGGCCCCATTTGGGTAAATTGGTACATAAACTTCCCGGGGTCGTAACTTTGGCATATGATCTCTGTTTGACGCACACAATATCTCGTTAGAAATATCTATTCGAGGACTACAACTATTGAATGACCAACGTGGGTCCTTAACCCATGTTGGTCCCATTTTTCCCCAAAAACGTCATTTAGCACCTCAAAACGGCTCTAGAAGTTCACGACCCGAAAAACTGTCAAAAATAGTAAATTGTGCTACAAATAAGGAAACTGAAAAACTGAAAGAAATGATGGTGGGGTTCAAGTGGAATAGGTGGGTGGCCACCAATATCCCCTTAGATCATAGGGACTTTGTCATAAACCTTAGACTACATCATAACAACTTTCATTACATCTAGGGTTTTAATGTTTCTTCCAAAAGTATGACATACCTTACTACAACATATAGCAAATGTTAGAAACAATTCAAACAAATATAGATCTACAAAGAATATAACAAATTTTCAAAATTCATATGTTATACTTCTCACTAGGGTTTCATAGAAATCCTAGATTTGATACAAAAGAGTCAACCAAAACCAATCATAGCTTAGTGATTAACATGACCAACTTGCACTAGGGTTAGTTGCAAACCCTATATTTTCAATTAAACATCAATCCAAACCAAAACTCAAATACAAATATCAAATTATCACATTGTCATCATACATTAGAGGTTTTTACTTCTACTAAGGTTTAACATCAAAACCCTAGAATATTATCATCCTAGAAAGACAAACTTTGACTAGGGCTTAGTTCCAAACCCTAGGATTCATGACCACAGACAAATAGGTCAACTCATACATCTAGGACTTCATCATCATGCATAGGCACATCATAGACAACATTAATATTTTAAACATATACTATCATAAAACATTCTAAGGTTTCAACCAAATGGACACATACCTAGGGTTTAATTCCTAAGACTCTATAACAAGAGTTTTTCTTACAAACCAAACCAAACCCTAAGAATCTAAGGTTTCATAACATATCAAAGTGAACCCTACAATACAAAAACTTCAAAGGTTCGAGATCTCAGACAAACAATGTTCAACCTTAACATGTTAATATTTCTTGATCATATAGAAACCCAAAACATGACATCATCAACAAGAACTTCAAATAACATTTCACAGTAACCCTAGGCAGGCTAGGGTTTCACACATTGTCAACATACCCTTAGGTTAGGGTTTTCCATAAAACCTATCTATGGTTCTATAAAATCAATTAAGAATGTAGAGAGGGGTATATTTATCGAGAGATGGATCTCCCTAAACAACAATCTTTATGATTCTAGGCTAGGCATAACAATTTTGGTCATGTAATGAAAAATTCAAAAATAAGATGATCATACTTTTAAGAGAATCTTAAAATGTGTATGGTTTGAAACATACCTGGAGATATTCCTTGGCAAACCTAGTAAGGGTTCATTGAAGTGTTTTCTTTGTATTAAGCCATCATCTGTAATACATACTTACAAGCACAACATGTGATACCAAGGACATAATGTAATTTTCTTAAGTTAGATATTTTACATAATCAAGGAGGAGGGAGCTTTTCATTCTTTCAAACATCAGTATGACTCTTGTATTTAACATTCTAGGTTACATGTAAACCCTAGAAAATACATTCTAGATTATCTAGAAATTACAATATTTATCCTTAACAAGAACAATTTGGTATTTAGATATATGTTGCAAATCTAAAAAAATGATGATCATACGTACCTTGATATTACATACCTATAATTTATTAGACTTGTTGTAGTAAAAGTACTTTAGTGGTTCCTTGGACTATCAATTTCATCTACCATATGATAAACTTCAGATCCTTTATGAGGTGACAAATGCCTTATACTTTGGTTCTTCGGTCATGTGATGGTTGATTTCTCTTTAATATGCTAACACCAATCCCTTCTTACTAAGGTGACATCAAAACCATAACATTGTAGTTATATCAAACCTTCATCTCTGTGATCACATGGAGACTTTAGAACGAAACTGTGGAAGAATAATCCTCCATCCGTATTCCCTAACAATGATAACTTTGAATGTTGAGAATGCAACAATATGATGGAACTTAGTGGAAAGAAGTCGCCTTCACTAAGTGGGCTCGCAAGCTATTTTTGGCACAAGTCTATTTTTAGACTATGTCTAGTTTTAGACATATGGATCATGATCTATGAGTTGCAGTATGCTATTTGTGGATGCTTGGTCAAGTTGGGAAAAATAGATGGACCTCTATTTTTATACATATGGGTGGAGTCTATTTTTAGACTGCCAGGCTAAAAATATAATAGTCGAATATTATTAGCTCTTAGTAATATTTAGACTCTAAACATTAACTTATTCTCTTGGAGCACTTCAGTTCGAGCTACAAATGTGACACATGCAACTACAAGAAGGAAATACGAGTTTCCTATGGTTTAGTTGAGCTACTGCATGGAGGACTTCAGTTAGGACTCAAGTGGTTGAGTTATGTGGAGTTGGATGAGCAGTTAATGGAGTTGTGTTAAGTTTGACTTAGTTGAACTATTTGTATTTAGTCTAATTAACAAATACACTAGTGTTGAGTTATGTGAATTAGTTATTAAATTAATTCACTAATTATTAACCCATAAATCAACTGAGGAATACATCAGTTAACTCAGTGCATGGATAGTTCAGTGGAGATAGGTGGTAGAGATAAGTGAAAGGGCAAGACAGCTGTCAGTTGTGACTATAGTTGTGCATGTGATTTGCACAATCAGTGGAATTGAGTTGCCAATGAGAATTGTGTAGTGTTACACAAGGAAAATACGAGTTTGCTTCAGCTATTCAGAGTATTCTCAATGTAGGATTGCGTAGTGGAGGCAAGCAAGAAGTGGAGGTGATTTGAGCCAGGGATTGTTTCAGATCCATGCTATATTGTGTGTAGCAGTGGAGCTAGTATTGTATTGTTACATGATCTCAATCAATATAATACAAAGATAGTTTGGGGTTTTTAGGGAGATGCTTTCCCCGTAAAAAATACTGTTTTATGTGTGATTGATGCTTCTCTCTTCGCATGCAATTGTTTCTTCTTCTGCAATATTGATGATTAACTGTAGATGAGATAATGTATTATGCATGCATTCCGCAATAGTGTATAATCAGGATAATCTCGGTTGAATAAGTGTCATATTATTCATGAAATTTCTACATGGTATCAGAGCAGGTTCATTTGTAGAAGAGATTTCTACATGATATCAGAGTGAAGTTGATCATCGGATCTATTATTCAGAAAGTTTTTACATTTTATTTCTTCAGGCAAAGTCTGTAATTGGGCCACGTAGCCTCTGGATTCATCCTTCTTTTGGAAGGTGAGATATCTGGTGAATTCCCATACAATCGATCTTTATACAAGAAATATTTTGTTCTCACAAATTTTATATCAGAAGTGGTTGAGTTTTGATCTCGTGGAATTCGAATTTGCAGCAGTGTTTTCTTGGTGTCAACGTTGAGATGTCTTTCAACGAATTGCGATTAGAGTATGCCCTTGAGGGCATCTCGAACTATATTGCATGGAAGGACAGGATGGAGGCAGTGTTAGATGATAATGGGTTGAAGGAGTTCACAGATGTGGATGTCCCAAAACCTACTGATGCTGCTCAAGTCGAGGATTGACAAAAGAAGACAACAAAGTGTCGAAGGATTCTGTCGGAGGGCGTGAGGGATCACATTGTGTCCAGCCTCCATGGAAAGGCTTCTCCATACTTAATGTGGAAAGTGTTGACATATCTATACCAAACCAAGAGCGACTAGAGGAAGTTTGCGCTCAAGGATAAACTCAGAAACATAAAGTGTGAGAAAGGGGACAATATGCCCAAGTATCTCACAAAGTTCACCCAATGCCGAGATGAGCTGGGAAGTGTGGGGGTCACTGTCGATGATGAGGACTTGGTGAGCTTGGCTCTCCTTGGTCTTCCGAAGAGTTGGCATTCCTATCAGGACTCTGTCAATGGTCGGGATAAACTACCAGGATGGGAGAGACTTTGGTCGGATATTGTGCAAGAGGAGATCAGGGGGAATACCAAGGACGAATCTTCATCAAAGGCACCTGATGAAGAAAATTGCGCTTTGGCTGCCAAAGAAAAGAAGGGGAAGAACAAGAAATCTTATACTTCCGATGGGAAAGGCAAGAAGCAGGACATGTCCAAGGTGAAGTGCTTTCACTATCACCAGCATGGACACTATGCCACGAATTGTCCGCAGAAGAAGAAAAATAAGCAAGCTACTGGATCTGCAATGGGAGAGGCCTTAGCCTCGAAGTTTGAGTTGGATTTTTCGTTGATCGCATGCTTGGTATCAAGTGTGATGGGATCAGTATGGTTCTTGGACAATGGTGCATATTTTCACATGACAGGAGATCGAGATTTGTTTTCTGATCTGGATGAGAAAGATCTTGGAGTGCACATCAAGATGCGCAATGATGGTAGATACAGTGCGACCAGTATCGGTACCATTTCCTTTGAGAGGGAGTCTGGTAAACCCTTCATACTGAAGGAAGTGATGCATGTTCCAGGATTGAAGAAGAATCTTATCTCTGTGGCAATGTTAGAAGACAAGGGATATGATGTTTTTTCCAGCGATGGAAAGGCTTTCCTACGCAGCAAGACAACTAGAGAAACCTGGAAGATAGGGGTTCGAGTCAAGAACCTTTATCAGTTGCATGTAGATGGCTGCTCAGCAATGGCATGCAAGGCAGAAGGAGGGGTGAGCTGGGATGATGGCGAGTTGTGGCACTGTAGATTGGGCCACCTTCACCATGGAGCCTTGAAGATACTGCAACAGATCTCTACTAGGCTTCCTGAAGGCACTCTTGCGCAGTCAGATCAGTGCAAGGGGTGTATTTTGGGAAAGTTTGTGAAAGCCACCTTTCACGAGAAGGATAGTCGCGCCACGACGATCC
>APFE031679469.1:0-17981 GCA_000404065.3 Pinus taeda
AAAATAGATATTCCTATAATTATGGTCAATAGTAAGAATAAATCTTCCATGTTTATAATTTAATTATTAGGTTCATCGTAGATATTTAAACCCCATGGAATATGTTGGAATATTCATTGTAATATTGACATATCAATGATAAGATTTCTACCAAAATTAGGTATACTCTATTAATTAAATTATCTCAAATTAATTAATTTAAGAAAATGGCATATCAACACATCATATTGGGAATGTGGTATATCTAAGCCATGCTAATGTAAAAAGAAATGTTTCCAATTAAAGGATTTCCATAATAATAGTGGGGTGTAACTACATGGATAAACATATTCTTATATATTATATAGCTCCAATAAAAATAACAATAATAAGGATATAGTTTAGTTATCTTTTATAATTTTTTTAATCTCATTAATGCAATATGTATAATGGGGTTAGTATTTTGATTCTTATCAAAGATTGATGGCTATAGAAATTTTTCAATCCATTTGATTATATGGTCACAATAGTTATAATAAAAGCAATAAATCATTTTATAGTCAAAATATTCTATATATAGTGTATTTTAAATTAATTTGGAAACATTTTTTTTTATTAAATTCAGAAGGAATGGAGATCATAATTACATTTTACATAAGTCTTAACCTTCTATTAATGAGTAATATTAAAAATACTAATTATTGATTATTGAATTCTAGCATCAACCTATTTATTATTGATAATGAAATTAAAATTATAGAAATCCTATTACAAGGGATACACACTATCAACCTAACAAAATTAAAGAATCATAAATACGATTTCACAGATTTATTTATGTGCATTTCAGATTTGTAAATTAGATATTCCCATTTTTTTAATCACTAATATTTATATTTATATACATAAATATATATGTTTGTAATATGATTTCTTTTAATATTCTTGTTTTGTTTTGTTTTGTTTTTGTTTTCATTTTTTCTACTCAATTTTACCTTAAATGTTGAGGCTTTCTTTTGAAATCTAAGGTGTTGTTGAGTTCAATGCAATGGCTTCACTGATTCTCACTTATATGTACAATATATGAGATATTTTCCTAAATTGTCTTTCATCATTTCAAAGAAAAAATATCGTGAAATGTAAACACCCTTCGCATTGAGGATTTTCATTGTTACTATGTCACAAAGGCTCCCAACATGCAAACATTAAATGACCCACAACTTTATTCCTTGTTAGTTATTCTCCACTTGTTAGTTTTATCCAACAATGTCACAAGTAATTCTTCTTTTGTTACTGACTTGATTTTTTTATATATTTTCCACAATTGCGCCATGTTTTTACTTTCTTCTCAAAGGGTTCTATCTAGTAGCAAAAAATTTCAAGGATGGAAATTTATTTTAAAGCTTATAAACCTTGTCTAGCATTAGTACCCACTAATATGCATAATATAAAGTGTTTAATGATATTTTCGTAAAAATATTGAGAGTTCTCATGATTTTGAAGTTAAAATAATTTTAAATTATAAAAATTGACAAAATAAATTAAAAAATGTCAAAATTGACAACTATTTTTATTTTTTATTTTGGAAAACCATGGAATATTAACCCACTCTAAATATTGCCCCAAATAAATTTGTCTACTACATCTACATTGGAACATTGTTTATTCTACCGAGAGCTCATAGACTATCCGTCAATATCACTTCATTTTTTGCTCTACTTAGTCATGCCCCTTCCTCTTCAAGGGTGATTTAATTCCAAAATAATGAGAACTAAACATGCTTCTTTTGTTATACCTAACTACTTTAAGAATTAAATATGTTAATTGAGTATCACACTAAATATATGTGGGATTTTCCACTTCCTTATTTGTATGGGTATTTAGCTATGCATAATCGTTTCTAACTTCTTCTTTGTCTCATATAATTGTTTGGATAACTTTCTCCTTGTTGACATTCACTAGGAGTATAAGAAATCTATTGTTCCTTGTTCACATTTGCTAGCAAGGCCCGTTTATTCATGTAGAAAAGTTGGATGTATATATTTTAATTTGTGTGGTCCTATGCATTTTCCTTATGCTAATGAAAATAAATGTATATTGTGTTGATGATTACACTGGAATATTTTAGGTGTATTGCTAGGTCCCTATATTACTAGTGTAACCCCTTATTGTTATTAATACAACCACCTTATTATATTTTTGTGCCGGTGTATTCCCCAAATTTTTATTATTGTGCCCCATAGAAACCCACTATTATTATTATTGTGCACTTACTTTAATATTGTTATGTAAGCTCTAATTATATTATGACCCCTTAGACTCTTATATATAGAAAGGAGGTCTTGTCATTTGTATCATCGAAGAATTTTTCATGTTTAATGTAAATGAGGTTTCCCCCTCAAACAAGCTTATTTCTAAGGCGTTGATCTATCTTTTCTATCTTTTGTGGGTTGGTTTCATAACATGTATTTATTGAAAAGTAAATATCAAGCTTTCAAAACTTTTAAGAAATTTCATGTATGGATTGGATATGAATCATAATCACATATTGGCTCTCTTCATACTGTTAATGGAAGATAATGTACTCTAATGAACATGAAAAGATCTCTACAAGCATGGGATTCAACATCATAGCATGGTTCCATAGAATTCTCAACAAAAATATGTAGTTGAAAGAATGAACATTACTATAATTAATATAGATTGCTCAATGAGTATTTTCAAAAATTGAACACTGATGTTTTGGGATGATGTGATTCTATGTGCAATGTATGTGAAAAAATTATGTCCATCTCATGCTCTTAGAAAAATACTCCTTGTAAAATGTGGTATGGATGAAATCCTTTGGTAATCCATCACAAGGTCTTTGGTTCGTCTACATTCATTTATGTTTTTTACAGTATAGCCATTATTGCATATTTGGTATATTATTGTAAGTTTTTACTTCTAACTTTGTGGTTGTGACGTATCAGACTTTAGTTATGGTTTCCTCAAAGGATTTCAACATAATTTCTATTTTTCTCAATGGTTTCAAAATGAACTAAACTTAATACATGGATTTCCTTCCAATATTTTACAATCTTTCTAGAATTTTCACACTATGATTAAAACGTAACTCGATTCTCATCTTGATATAATTTTTCTCTGTACAAGCATATATGTACAATAATAATGTTATTCCCTTTACAACAAAGTATCGGGTTGAAGGATGTCATCTATATTACTAAGGTTAGACTGTACTTATGTCAAAACCCTCTATAACATTCTTTGCTTGATTAATTTAGATTTATTCCATTCCAAACAAATGAATTCATTTCTTGCATGTGTAGGTTAATCTATGACCAACTTGGGTTAACTTGTGACATTGTTTTGGGGCAAAAATTCATGCACGCTTTTTCGCTTACGCTTTGGCCTTCAAATAATTATCCAATGCTTCTTCTTTACAATGTTTCAATGTCGGTTGCAATTTTTGCTTGATGTTGGCCACAAGGAAATTTGATTTTGTTTGTGATGCAAGGTCAACCCTGCAAAACCCAGAATCGTTCACCAATGTGCTTATAAACATGCATCTCAGCATTTAACGCTATAACTTCACTTCATATAAAAATGTTTTTCACACAATATCTCTACAATTCAACACAACACAAATTAATTCCTTAGTCGCCTTCTATTTACCACGTGTTTTATTCAATAGCCACCGTATTTTGTTTGGAGCTCTTGGCCAGATTGTTATTTTCATTTAACTGTAATTCAACCATGCCTCAACAATACAAAACTCAATTATAGAAAAATATACACCAATCCATAAATCGAACCATATAATTTATAAGATTTCGGACAATACATATGCACACAAAATCACTGAATTAATTCATTAAGAAATAAAATATTTACAAGAGAAGTCATGGCCTCTCATTCTTCATCCTCACTCTCACTCCCTCTCTCTGATTTTCAATGCCTTTGAGGCTTCATAATTTATAAAACTTAGAATGATCTAAAAAAATCGTAAAATCACTCAAGTAAAAGCTCTAAAACTCTACATGCAATGCATACATATGGAAAAAATCATCTTGAGGCTTTATTCCATCTTTTTCCCTGTTATAAAATAGAAAAGCTTCCTTATCACTTAATGATCCACATCCATTCCTTTTATGCCTAAAATCTCTCCTAGTTTTATTTATCTATTTTGAGAATATCTACTTAAAAGCCTAAATATTAAACTGACTTGGAATTTAGGAAACTAATTCCACAAATGCATGCTCCCCTATGTCTATTATTTACAATAATTTCCCTTTGGCTGAATGATCCCACATCAAACTCCCAAGGTAGAAAATTTTCATGATCTCCTGATCATGTGTTCAGATCTATGTTTTCGTGGATCCCACACTTTGTTCTGCAAGTCCTCATCTGTCGTTGCTTGCTGCTTTTCTCCAGGTCTCCATATCTTATGCTGCCTTGCTCCACTTGCTGCACTTTCACAATCTGTCTTTGTTTTTCTCTTGTTGCTTCTCCTTTGTTTCATTGTTGCTGGGTTATTCCAGGATTCTTTCACCATCACCCGCTTCATCAATTCAATTTCTCTGTCATCTTCAATAAAACCTATATTCACAAAACAATTGTTAGAATAAAAAACATAAGGCATCAGTGCCTCTTCTGCGCACTCTTATGCTGCTACCATTGTTGCCTCAGGTGCCACCATAAATGTCGCCCCACATGTTGCTATAGCTGTCACTATGGATATTGCTGCCTCCCAAACTTCCTGTCCCTCTGCAACATTCCTTTTCTTTTGACCTGTAATTTCACCTGCAACTTTTCCCTCTTGTTCACTGCACTGGATTGTTTCTTCTGCAATCTCCCTGTCATACTGTGGATTCTCCAACAAATATTCTAACAATGCAATTTCTTTGTAGCATCGCTAAAGCATATCATCATCATGTGCATTCATACATAAATTATCAGCTGTTACTTCCCTTATCTGTGCTTCAGACTGATTCTCTTCCTCAACATCCACAAGAACTTCCTCTTCTGCTGTAACAGTTTCACAAGATGGAAAATCCTCCTTAGCACCTGTAATCACATCACAATTGTCAGCTATACAAACACGAGAGTTTACATTATCCAGCTGATCTCGATCTGCCCAATAACTCAAGAAATCATCAATGATCTCCTCCTCTGTTTCATCAATGGAAACCTCCTCTACACCTGCAAACACACACAACTCATCAGTTTTAAAACTGCAAGGCATTTTAGTCTTGACTGCTTTCTTCAGCGCTTCGCTTTGATCAGATCTGCATGTGGAATTTCCAAATTTCATCTCTGGCACAAGAACTCTAAGTCCCTTTTTTAATAAGGCAATCAGAATTTGTCTCAACCTCCTCTGCAATTGTCGCCAAATCACTCTCTTTCCTTTTAGTGGGAAGATCCATTTACCTTTCTGATTTTCCTGCTCTTGTAGCCATTCTTCTAGTACTTGCAACTAAACCTTTATTTATGCGATCTTTCTTTCTCAAACTCCTGTAGTCATCTCATCTATGTGGAATTTCTCTGAACCTCTTCCTCCTCTAGAAAAACTCCCTTTGCCTCTGGCAGACTGCTTCCTCATGAGTTTCTCACTCACCATGAGTTGTACTAGCCTCTGCAACAACAATTTCTCTTGCTGCAACTTACCTCACCAATCCTTTCCTCTGGATCTGGTCTTTTGGTAAGTACTTGGTTAAATGCCTCTGGAACCCCTTGAGCACTCCTCTGCTCTCTCTAGGCTATCTCTTCAACTCACCTTCTTCTTCTCCAGGACACTGCAATTGTCCTCCTTATTTAGCCTTCAGCTGAATGCAGGTTCACTGCCACTATTTTCACTGCAACCATAAACTTAAATCATAAATTTCAGATCAAAAAATCATCTCACCTTTAAGATCTTGTCTTCTTTCCACTTCTGCAATCTTGTTCACTTGTGTATGTTGCATAGCAGATCTTCAACGAAGCCTTCTTCAGTTCTTCAACAAAACCTTCTTGCATTCACTAAAAACAAAGAAACATTCTTCAATGAAAACAGAGCCAGGCTCTGATACCACTTGATGCAAGGTCAACCCTGCAAAACCCAGAATCTTTCACCAATGTGCTTATAAACATGCATCTCAGCATTTAACGCTATAACTTCACTTCTTATAAAAATGTTTTTCACACGATATCTCTGCAATTCAACACAACACAAATTAATTCCTTAGTCGCCTTCTATTTACCACGTGTTTTATTCAGTAGCCACCGTATTTTGTTTGGAGCTCTTGGCCAGATTATTATCTGCATTTAACTGTAATTCAACCACACCTCAACAATACAAAACTCAATTATAGAAAAATATACACCAATCCATAAATCGAACCATATAATTTCTAAGATTCCGGACAATACATATGCACACAAAATCACTGAATTAATTCATTAATAAATAAAATATTTACAAGAGAAATCATGGCCTCTCATTCTTCATCCTCACTATCAATCTCTCTCTCTGATTTTCAATGGCCTTTGAGGCTTGATAATTTATAAAACTTAGCATGATCTAAAAAATTCCTAAAATCACTCAACTAAAAGCTCTAAAACTCTACATGCAATGCATACATATGGAAAAAGCATCTTGAGGCTTTATTCCATCTTTTTCCCTTTTATAAAATAGAAAATCTTCCCTTTATCACTTAATGATCCACATCCATTCCTTTTATGGCCTAAAAACTCTCCTAATTTTATTTATTTATTTTGAGAATATCTACTTAAAAGCCTAAATATTAAACTGACTTGGAATTTAGGAAACTAATTCCACAAATGCATGACCCCCTATGTCTATTATTTACAATAATTTCCCTTTGGCTGAATGCTCCCGCATTAGTTTGAGTCTAAATAATACCCTTATCTAGCTAGGGATTTTCCCAAAAGGCCCGATACTCGAAACAATTTATGTATATCAATTTCAATTCAAGGGATTTACCCTCTCTTTTTTAGTGAGAATATTTAATTATGAGAAAATAATTTTGGCTGTCTTATAGCCCCAACAATGTAAATCTTTCTTTTTATTCATAAGAGAAATTTATACAATCTATTTACTTGTTACTGTGTGTAATGAAGTTATTCCATCAAAAGTTTAAAATAGTATAATATTTGTTCTATTTATATTCTATGAGTACAAATTAGATATTCATGTCAACTCTATATATTTTGTTTCTGAATAATGACTATATATAATTTACTATTACTATCATTTTCATTGAAGAATAGCATATGAAAATTAGGCAAGAGGCATGTTGAACCCTTGTCATGGGAGTTTGAGAAGGTTGTCCTTTAGGCCCTAGTATAATTACTTTATCCAAGGTTGCTTTTTCCATGGCCAATTGATATGATTCTAGTGCTTTGACCTATAGCAAGATAAACTAGGTATACATTTGTTTTTCTACAAGTTAAACTATGTAAAAATTTATTTTTATTACCTGCAATAGTTCTTCTCTGTAGTGGCTTACAAAAAACTATATTTTTATAGGTGAATAAGGGTTATTGTGCATGTCTTGTATATTTATCCATTCAAACAAGATTCTTTAATTAATTACATAATATCCTTTTTCATCTTTGCACACATTCTAGTGTAATATTTTTTTGTGCATGCTTATATACTTATCCATCCAAACAAGCTTATTTAATTTATTATACAATATCCCCTTGCATCTTTGCACACATTAAAGTATATTATTTTTTAGAATATACTTATCTAAGATTTTCTTGATGGAAATAGATTAAAGGATATTGCATTCCTCCAACCAAGAACTATGTTTCTATGTACTTCCCCCAAAGATCTAACCCCTACTGCACAGGAAAACAAATAGTCGTTGTTTTCCAATTTACATTTCCTTGACCCTTAGCAACATCTTGCTACTTTTGGGGTATGAGTACAATCATTATTTCCGAATATACCTTTATATTTTATCGAACTCATTTTATCTCCAACAATCATTTTAAGTGAGTTTCACACACGAAACTTTTTATTGAGTCATGTGTTTTCTTGGTAGTCTACAAAACTGAGAATTCAACTCTAGCAAAAAGGAGAACCTTTTTTGAACTTTTTATCTTTCCTCTTCTTGGGTGCATTTCATTCCGTGTGAATTAGAAGTCCAATATTAAATTTAAGCCTTTGATAATTTTTCAGGAATCATAACACAAAAAGACAAATTTTCTTGTATATTAATAAAAATAAATATTCACACTGTCATATGTCACATCACTTGATGCACTTTGAATTGTTAGGGGCAATTGAATATTCAATTAAGGTCATAATATAAATTTACCAACGCTTATTACAATTCAATTTTGTAATTAGAGGAAACATAAGCACCTTCAAAAAGACATATTTAACATGTTTAAAAAGGAAAGTTGTATTTTTTAAAATAATTGTCTTTGCTTTGACAATTAATTTATTAAATTAAACACAAACATAAATCAAAGGATAAAAATTAAACTCCATGTTTGTATTTTTTGAAATATATTTTGATTAAAATATTTGCAAATTAAATTAAATTGAACATAAGTTAGTTAGAATATAAGATTGAACTTTTTGCTCATTTTTGTATAATATTATGATATTATGTATTTGTAAAATCATGACGCAAAAAGGGAAAAAATAACACAACAAATAAACCCATATTAAAAAATAAAAAACACATTTTAACATTATATCATTATAAAGCATCAATTTCTAGCTAATTAATTTCTAAAGTACATAATTTCTTGCAAATTATGATAAATGTTTTGTGGTGTACTTTTTTAAATGTATTGAGCAGTTGTGCTTGCAAAAAATCTATTATCATAATCATTTGTGATATTATAGTTATTTTTATTATTCAAATATATGTTAATTGATAAATGTTATGATCATTTTTAGAAATAAATGAGATGTTATTAAATTGAATATCAATTTGCACATAAAATAAGTTAATACCCAAATTCAACTCATTTAAAGTGTAATTGTTATATACGATCATTATCTATGGGAAAAGCCATTATATATGCACGAACACAAACATATACAAAAAAAAATATAATCACAAACATTTGACACTCTACCATAAAACATAAAATTTGTCAATTAATTATAAGAATGATTAATTTAAAATAATTATAATTTTAAAATAAACACATTGAATAGTGGTGGTTACAAAAAAAATACATTTTAATTCATGATGTCATGGTCATTGACCAAAATAAGTGAACTTTTATTAAATTGAGCATAGATAAGCTATGCTAGCATTCAATTCATTTGAAGTGTAATTCTCACATTGGATACTATGCATTTTTAAAATCATCATATAATTCATTTGTATCAAGTTATTCTAATAAAAGTTTTTTATGTTTAAGAATTTATAGACATACAAACACAATGAAACAAACCAATACATTACATAAAATAAAAACACAAACATCTAAAATTCTACCAACACAAAACATGGATTTGTTACTAATTAACAATATATAATTCGTTTAAAAACTACTTCTCAAAAGATCATTGAATCAGTGATACTTACAAAAATTCCATAACCATTCATGATGGTTATGGTCCATTTGAAAAAATAAATGAAATTTTGTTAAAGCTAATTACTAATTTGAACATGTATAGTTTCAATACACATTCCAATTAATTGGACTATAATTCTTACATTATTATATTTTATGTGTGTAAAATCATCATAGAGGGATTTGTATCAGTCAATAGAAATTTGGGCCATGGACGTTCCATATGGGAATATTCTAATGAAATCCTTTCTTGTGTTAAACATTATACATCATAACAAGACATACAAGAGACAAACACATACATTTCATAAAATAAGAAACACAAACCATTTAAAATTTTATATCCTAAAACATCAACCTATAACTAATTATAAAAAAAATAGTAATTAAAAACACTTATAAAGAATATTGTGCATTGAATAGTGGTGCTTATAAAAATTCAAATTCATTAATGATGTTGAAAAAAGAAGATTTTATCAAATTAAACAACAATTTAAAGATTAATAAGTTAATCCACACGTTCTACTCATTTTAAAAGTAATTATTGTATATGATACTACATATGTGTAAAAATATTATACCCAAACAAACAATCATAGGAAAACAAAAGCGCAACAAAAATACATAGCATAAAATAAAACCACATACATTTAAAATTCTATCATCAGAAAACATCCATTTGTAAATTAATTTTTAAATTTTATGTTTATTATGTTTGATATATTTTTAATTTTACATTGAATGACTGTGGTTAAAAGGATATGCATGCTCATAGTCACCTGGGATGTTCTGATCATTTGTATTTTTGAAAAGTATATATTGATTAAAAGAAATCATGAAAACTTGTGATTTTCGAACATACAAAAACTAGTGATGATTCTTACAAGGAAAATCCATAGTCATTATTACTTGTGGTATTGTCATGGTCATTTGTATCTATTAAAATTATTGACTAAAAATATTTGCGAAATTTTGATTTTATACTAAATAGATTTAACAAGGTATAAACTTCACCCATTTTGTACCATAAAAAATTAATTAATTAATACACTAATTATGAACTTACAATCATTGAATTAAATAATAAAAAATTGATTAAAATGTAAGTTAAGATTATATTAATTTAAAAACCAAATTAAATATTGAAAGGGGAACTCTCTCAAGAGGATGGACTTGGCGTGATGGCTAGGGTTTCTCAGTTTTTTCTCTTTCCTTATGTGATTGGGTTTCTTCAAATATAAAATCTACCTTCTACGTCATTGCTAGGGAATGATCTCATTCTCGCGGGTCTGATAATGGAGCTTTTGAATGGATTCAATATTGGTTTCGATCTCCTACATGGGGATGGAGACTGACAGCCCGAGCCATCGGTAGTATCATTCACCAGATTGTCGATGCAGAGTATCTTCTTACCCTGTACATACACAATGGCATAGATGGAAGTGAAGGACGTCCCATTCATGAGTTGGGAATGGACCTGTGTAGGATTAAGGCGAGTATGGAGCATAAATCTTATAACTTAAGCAATGTCTTTCGGTGGAAATCACATAAGAGAAAGTTTTGGCTGACACATTTCGAACGAGAAAGTGTGGTTCATCATAAGTACCAAAATGATGAACCAGACTTGCTGGTTCGAAACACATGGGCCAAAAATTTCTCTTATGTGATTTATACTGAAAGATTTTGCTTAATTTAGTATGGATCGCAGAAGCTTGAATACAAAAATGTTATAATTGTCTGCTCTTAGTCACAATAGAACTATTGATCAGATCTGAAGGAAAAATCTTGTCTAGAGAAGTGAATGTTCCACCTCAAACACATCATTTCCTAGGTCTGTTGTTAAATATCCCAGATCTAGATATTCCCAATCCCCTAAGTACATTAGGTTGTCGAAATGGAGGAGTAATGTTAGATATGGAGAGTTTGCTTCACATTTTTCCATATCAGAATTTTCCTCCATCAAAGTGGTTGGGTTCGGTGGTTTGGCCATCGCTTAGGAATTTAATACTACCATATAAACCCCTCTCACTCTTTGCATCTCCACACTTATTCATTAATTCGACTGAAGATCTGTGTGAATGTCAAGTATGGGCACTTTATCTCGTAGCCTTTCAATTTTTTATCAAATCCCCACATGGAAAATCAATATTATTTTTGTTTCAGGACACAAAGAACGTCAAACAATTAAAGCACAATATCATGCACACTCTAGGTATCCTGATGCTCCTACAAAGTATAATGTTCAGAGGAAAATCCATGCAGGAAGATGTGATTTTACAAGATTATAACATCCTTCCATCATCCACCATCATATTAAACTTGAGGCTTCGAGGAGGATCACCTCGACCAAGAAATTTAAAGGGCACATAGGGAGTGTCTGGATCTAGTATTCACAAAGAAGCATAATCAAATCAAGGGTAAGCAAATGGATACTTTTAGTTCATATATACCCTCAAATCCAAATTTGTTGCCTCAACAACACTATATTAGAAACATAATATACCCAACACTTACATGGTGGAACAACTGAATCAAATCCAAGTAATGACTGTAAATCTACCATAAACAAATGATTTGTGCACACAATATGAATCTCAAGCAGTATTATGCAAATTCAATAGTTTTTGGCCAAAATCAGTGGATCTTTTCCATTGGATATTCACAAATCATACAATAAATTGTGAGATGCAGCTTTGCTCCAAGGGCTTTTTCATAGTAAAATTTACATCGTGAGAGGATTGTGAATCTATATTGCAAGAGGATCCATGGTTTTGGGGCTCTATGGGACTTTTTGTCACCCCTTAGTTCCCAGATTTCAACGCCAATATAATGGTAGTATCTTGAATTCCAATTTGGGTTAGATTTCATAATGTACCCTTATATTTTTGGCTCCATAAAGTGATAGAAGCCATTGGGAACATATTATGGTGATATATAAAGAAATATACCCAAATATTTGAGCAATAAATCTACACAATCACCATAATTTATGTGGAGGTAGAATTAAACAAAGGATTGTCGGATCATATTTTGTTGACACAAAACAAGAAAAGCTCGACACAGTTCCTATATTTTTGGAACACAACATTTAGATGTCAAATAATCCGACAAATGGGACATCCACAAAATTCATGCCCTGATGTCAAGAAAGTGCGTCAAAGGAAGAAGAAAACAAGAAAGTAACCGAAGGGATGGAAATTGCCACAGAATTTTCTTGATGAAGAAGAGGATTATGAAGAAGTGGATCCTCCTACCAATGAAGAAGACCAAAATACACAAGAAAATGTAGAAAATGGGAGCCCTAATCATCAAGTTTCAGGAATTCCACCAAACACATTGAGGTAGGAGATGGGATTCACTATAGAAATGAAAACAAGGGACTCAAAATTTCATCATGTATCTGAAATTTTAGATTCAGATAAGGAAAATCCAAGAATGAATTAAGCGACACAACTAGCACTTGTAATGGCCACTCCTTCTTGGGGAGAATGGAGAAACGTTGAAAATAAGAAATGAAGAAAAGGGTAACATGCTTACCACCATTTTGGAGTCGTATTTTTTGGTCTCTATGATCAACATTTTTTATTGGCACGATTGAATGCATTATCAACGTCTACAACATGTAATTTTGTTTTCATTATAAAATTATGACTTTTCCTAAGGAAAAAAGAATATATTAATTATAAATAATTATAAAAGAATCTAATTTTCAAATACACATTGAATAGTATAGTGGTTGTTACAAAAAAAGAGCTTTGTCATTCATGATGTCATGGTTAGTTACCAAAATAAGTGAAATTTTATTAAATTGACCATGGATAAGTTAATGAAAGCATTCAATTCATTTGAAGTGTATCTCTTACTTTGGATACTATGCATGCTTAAAACAATCATAGAAGTTATTTGCATCAAGTTTATAGATCATTTGTTTAGTGACCTTCCATATTTTATATTAAATAGATGTTAAAATGAATTCTGTGAACAATAACCAATAGGGTGAGATATAGACACAATTAGATGTTAAAATGAATTCATGTTGCCAACAATAACCAACATGAACTTTTACTTGGCCGTAAATACATGTTTACTCTACTCCACATTCTCCCGATTGATAGAGTTAGGACCACAACGGATGACTTTTTCCGAATATCTCAATCTAATTACTACAACCCTAGTATTTTGGCAACATCAGTAGTCACTCAACGCCTCCAATCGTCACTCATCGCCTTCAAGTTGTCAAAAAATTCAAAAGCTTCACAACGCGCCTAATAAGACTATGACATGTTGATTTTAAAAAATTCAATAAAAATGCATATAATTTGGTGGAATGAACAACAGAAGAGATGGTGGCTTGGGTGCACATGGGCTACAAGAAATGAAAATGAAGGAATTCGAATTTTCCAATTTCAACTTCCCACCTAGATAGTCTACTTGCCATTGACCATTATTCGAGGATGGCTTATGAGCAATTTCCAGTGAGTTTTCCATTAATTATTATTGTTTTCTTTTTGTTTTATTAAATTTATATTAATAATATGTTTCAAGCATTGCTTTATAATAATTTCTTGAGTGTATTTGATGTATTAGATTGATAGCTCATTGTCAATTTTTGTTTGTAGATTTTATATTTGAGTTTGAATTTTATTAAAAGGGTTTAAGAAAATTTAGTAGTCTATTTAAAGTTTATTTAGGTTTACTTTTAAATTTCTAGAATCTCCTTTATTTACATTTTCAATTTAAGTCTCCATAAATATAAGGTGAGACCCATTTTAATTCTTCTCATCGCATATACTAATGTGATATAATTTATTTTATTCTTTTCCCCATTTTATTGTAAATTATTTCTCAAAATTTTAACAATGTAATTATTTTTCTCTATATTTATTATTAATACCTATTTTCTAATGTATTTGAATGGAGATGGAGAGTGAAGATGATATAGAATTACAATTTGTAATTTTTTCTTTATTTATATGTAAATTATATTATTATTTGTAAACAATCAAAAACTATATTGATAAGATTTGTATTTATTTTCAGGGAGGGGAGTTTCCCTCTCTGTAATACCTCAAGATAGCTATGAATATGGTTTTATGTGAGGTATGTCTAGTGCGATTATGGTTATTTCCTTATCATGTTTTTTTCTCTCTTCTTGAAGAGATTTACAAAAAACAATTGCGGAATGTAGTAAAAATTATAAAATGGTGATAATTTTTTTAAATAAATTGATATTGGTAATGAATGAACAACGAAACTTAAAAAAAAAAAATAATTAAATTGAACTTCCTTCTCCCACAATGAACTTGGGTTGTACAACTTCTGTTCCTCAATGATCAAACCTTAAGCTTCATCAATCTATGCTTCATTTGGTAGTCACATTAGTTCTTCAATGGCGATACATTTAGGGACAAGTTGGTCCAATCTCACACTTCCCTCCAATAGTCCACATGTGTCCAATACCAAACTTTGAAACTCGGATCTTTGATTCGACTACAAAATCAACATCAACAAGAGGATACACATACCTTTCTTTCCAACGCACTCCTAGTCCTCTTGTCCTCAAGATCTAAGCTTCTCGAGATATGATTAGGCCACACCAACAACCCTAAATAACTACTCCCAACTATATTTCCCTTCTCCAAAGACATTCTCTTCTTTTGATTTCCTTTCTAGACTTCCAAAGAATTATTTTGGGTGTAAGGAAACTCCTCAAAATACCCTAGAATTATTTGTATCACAACAACAAGTGATCTGAGCTATCTAGAAAGGAAGACACTATTGTTTATCTACCTCTCTCCTTGGAGTAATTGTTGCTAATCTAGAGATGTTTTTACAAGCCCTCTCGTCCATCCAAATTATGCCTCCAACATGATGTTGTAGTACCAATTCCCTGTGGTCTAAATAGAGATCTGAACACCGCACAAAAGTAGCAAGGAAAATTACCCAAAGTTAGCTTAGAGCTACAACCTTGTTCATCATGGCTATCCACACCGAAACATAAGAGAAACTGCTACACATTCTACCAAAGTCATACTCCCTACTAGCTTGTTAGCTACCTCAAGTTCACTATCTATCTCAAAGGTATACCTATTTTTATTTGCACTTTGGATGTGCTCCAAATCTCCAACAATTAACTTCTATTTGTATGCACACATGTGGCTCCATGAGTTTTTCCTTGGGGGATACTTTAGCCCATGTTGACCTACCCAACTAGACAAATTAACCACCAACAACATATAAAAATTAATGTCTTATTAGAGACCTCTATTTTGAGTGACTTTAGCTACTATTTTCTCCTCCAGGTGTCCTATAAAACCTACAAGTGTCAAATCACTCAAAGTCCAGTTGTTTTTTCCTAATTAATTTAGGTATAAAACCCCAAGCTTTCGTTCCAAGTCCATATCAATTATGTTGCTCTTCTTCATCCAAACATCCATCATTAGGGCTTCAAGTCCTTCCCAAGCTACCAAATCTCAACAAACTCTTTAGATATAGATCCACAAGAGTTTTAATATTAGACTACAATTGACCATATGCCTATAGAACTAAGTCAATAGGCTAACACAATATTCCCAATTCCACCACAAGATTGAGAAGGGCCGGGGGATATAATTTTATGCTTTTTAGACACTAAAAAATAAGAAGAAAGGAAGGAAAAATTATACACAAGGCCATTTAAATTTTACATCTAAGTACCTATCATAGGATCTTCTAAGCAGATTGCAATTTAAGACTCACAATGTTCAAAATTGATTCACGCATCAACATATAATACTGATTGACAAGAAATTCTAATGGGTATTTAACTACAAGGCCCACAATACCCACAGAATTTAGACTCAATTTCCTAAAAAGTATTGGAGAATACCCAAGAAAAAGGTATAAGTAGCAAAAAAAAGCATAGAATTGCAACAGTGTTTGGCATCACCTATTGGAAGAGACAGCTTGTAGTAACTTGGACATGTCAGAGATGTATTCATTGAAGTAAAAAGATAGAAGATGATGGTAGATCAGAAAATACAAGAACACCAACAATTCATTTGAACCAAATTTAGCATATAAAATCGAACTTCGACATAGACAAATTTTAGGACAGTTGAGATAAAAAGAGACACCTTCTAGTTACTTGGACATATCAAAGATGTATTCATTGAAATAAAAAGATAGAAAATGATGATAGATCAGAAAATATAGAAACATCAACAATTCACTTCAACCAAAGTTAGCATATAAAATGGAAGTTCGACATAGACAGAATTGAGGATAGTTGAGTGATTGCAATGAGAAAAAAAAAAACTCTAGACATCAAATTGACTTCTAATTCACCCTGTGTGATTACCACAACAATTGTAGAATAAAAGGATTATCAAGTTAAAATGTCATCCATTCACGGTGATACTCGAGGAGTCCCATATAATAATACTATGTGAGAATATATATTAAAGAAAATTCTAGAGAAAAATAATTTATAAATAGATGTTACCTCAACCTCACCTACAACTAACGAACAAGTTCCTCTAGTAGAGTCAAATACACCCAACAATTGAGCTCCATAAATAAAGAAAGGCTAAAAGAAACATCTAGTAAGAAACCTCACCTAAGGCATGCTTGAGAAAAGAAAATATTTGAAGCAATAGAAAATTCTATGAGAGAAATAAAAATAAAAATGAAAGAAGGATATTGGATAGTAGCAAGATTTAGCAGAGACAACAACAAAAAAGGTATATCTAGTTAGAATGTTAGAACTAGGATATAAAGTGCAACTATTAGAATATAAATACTAGTTGATCAAGAATTGTTAAGGAACATATCACTAGCCAACAAGGTAGAATATTTGAAATATTTAAAAGCATTTGATGCCCATGGAAGTATAGTTGTATGGAAATGGTCTATATTTTATCAACATCATGAAGTGCTTGCACCGACTACTTATCAAACAACATTCCCTATGACTTCAACACCAGCACATCCAATAGCACAATCATCTCGATCATCTTCCTGACAATATGAATTCAATTTCTTTGAGCGAAGCTTTTAGGATGTGGTCTCTCTTCTGAAAAACAACATTGCAATCAGGAAATTGAAGTTAAAGGTTTCAATCAATCGGCCAAGGAAGGGAAAAGAAGAATAATTCACATTTTAAATCTTGCAGATGTAATTCAAGAATTTCTCATGACCCCAGAACTAGATCTCCTAATTAGCCACCACCCTTCTTGACGAACTTTATTTCTTTATAAGGATTTACATTTTTTAATTTATCGTATATAAAATTTCGTAAGACTCCAAATCTTCCCTTCTTTGTCACAAAAAAAGATATTAAGGGCAGGGGAGATGTTGGAGGGGCTAGTCGACTTAGTTGATGATCCCAAACAATTCTAAAAATGATATTATAAAGTTGATAAACTCTCTAGTCGAGTCAAGGGTCTAAGTTAGATAGGCTAAATTGGTTTTGA
>APFE031679485.1:14086-45362 GCA_000404065.3 Pinus taeda
GCGTCCAAAAAACATGTGTGAAAATCATGCACAAAACCATAGGTGGGTCCGCCCAACCTAACATAGGGTCCAAAACCAAAATTTTCTGGGGCGCTGCCTCGGACCCCATAAAGTGGGGTTACGGGTAACCCTCAAACCCCCTATTAACTATGTGGAAAGAATAACACAACCCAATATAAAACCATTCAAAATTCTTCTTCTATTAGATTGTCATAAAATGTTTGATAGATAGTACAATGAGAAAATGCAAAATCATCTGGAAAATCTATCCCAAACATATTTATAAATATGTTTCGAGAATCAATCTGGATTAGAGACACCTTTTCCTATTTTTGTTTAACTGTGGTCAACTATCAATTTTAACCGTAGCTCCCAACTACATAGAGGAATATTTGTACATGCAGTTGAGAGCTTCCAACCACACAAATAATTCTAAATGTCTACAATATAGACCTAAATTGTATGTGTCAATCCTATGGTCAAAAACCAGAACCCTAACATACATGCGAGCTTCAGACCCTGTAATATCGAACTTGTAAAAAATAATTTCCTCGACCTAGATTCAAACCTGTGTGAACCAATCAATGAATAAGAAGAAGACGCTTTTTGAGGCACCATGTTTTGAAGATATATGAAAACATTCGTTTCTTCGCCCCAAAGGAGTTTCGACAACTTTTGATCATGGAGCATGGCACAAGCGACTTCTATAATAGACTTGTTCTTTATTTCAGCTACTCCATTTTGTTTGGTAGTATAGGTTTCTTTCATTCGGGTACTCAATTTTGTTTGGGAGTATAAGGAATAACAATTTCTTTCTTGATACCTTCCTTCTTGTAAAAAAAGATGAACTCATTCGAAATGTACTCTCCACCATGGTTAGACCTGAATATCTTAATTTTCTTCCCTATTAGATTTTTGACCAAAGCATTGAACTCCTTGAACATTTTGAAGGCTTCATTCTTGTGATTTAAATAATATATCGATGCCTTTCTTGAGAAGTCATCAATGAATGTGATGTAGTAGGTATGGCCACCAATAGAATTTACATGAATCATACCACATATATCAGAATGAATGAGTTGGAGGATGCCATTTGTCTTGTTATTTCTATAGGGGAATGTTCCACATGTCTTGTTTCCACTAGAAAAACCTGGCTATACTCCATCGTGTTGGGCTTAAACATCAGGAATACCAAAGACCAATTTATTCAATTTCATAAATTCATCATAATGTGGAAGGACCAATATACAATGCCATAGTTCACGTAGAGGATTAGTATTATGGGAAAATGATAGAAGAGGAGTACTATTGACTCTATATAGTCCTTCAAATCTTGATTCCACTGTAAATGGATCTCCCATAGAGGATCCAATACAAAAAGTAGGAACCTTTCCCTTGATGAAGGAAAACCATCATCCCTTTGTCTTCCAAAAAATATATTCATACCAAATTCTTCTTAAATATTGGCACATACATCACATCATGGAGAAAAATAGATTCCCCAGAATTCAAGCGAAATTTTACAAACCTAAAGGCTTTAACAGGGTGATTAGAGTTGTCTCTAGGAATAATTTTCAAATTTGACTCCCTTTGTACAAAATTAGTGTGAACTTCCTTATACCCATATAAATTATGAGTTGCCTCACTATCAACCAACTATCTATCCCATGAATCTGGAGGAGAGGAACTAGTAAGAGTAGAAATTAGAATATATTAATATTTATTGGAAACATTACACTCATACTTGGAATGTCTTGAATTTTTTAAAGGATGATGATCCTATTCATGATCACTTGGCACATCTCTTCTTCTTATTTCATCTCTTGCATTATGTTCATTCCTTTAGTCATCTCTCATTTTCTTATTATTAAACCTATTATTATTTATTTTAGTGTTGTAGCATGGACCATTGTTCTTTTTTGGGTAATCTCTAACATAATGGAATTTCTTGTGACAATTGTATCATTAATTGTGTAATGAATCTTTCCCTTTTCACTTCTTCTAGTTGAACTTCAGGGAGGAGGAATTCTTCAAGTTGATGGACCTCCTTTTCCTTTCTTCTTATTATTATGAGTGGTGAATGTGGTGATCTATCCTTCTTCATGCTTTTGAATATTTCCTCTTCAAATCATCCTCAATTCTTATTGAGTTTTCTTTCCAACAATCTCATCAACTAATGGAAAATTGTTCTTATTTCTTATAGTTGTAATGAAGGTTTCCCAAATAGGAGGGAGACCTCTAAGGGTTACAATCACCAATTCGGTGTTAGGCACAATTTCCCCAATGCTCTACAACTGATCTTTAAGATGGGAAATCCTCATACCGTAGGACTTTACAAAGTCTCTTTTGTTCATCTTCATGTCTTCTAGTTGATCTTTCAAGGATGTGATTTCATTCAAATTGTTGAATTCATACATGTTAGCTATCTTGTCATACATTCCCTTAGACTTCCTCAAATTTCCAACATATATAAGTAAATTATCTTGTAAACCATCATCTATAATTGTTTTTATTTCAACTCACATTTCCCGTGCTTTTTTTTTTGCAGTATTAGAAGAATTATATGGAGGCTAAAGTACATTTTCTTGAATTTATTCTAGAACATCATTGTTATCAACAATGACCTCTAACCTGATCTTCTAAGTAGAAAAGTTAGCTGAGTCACCCAAATTCTCATGTTCCTTGGTGAAAGAGGAATATATATTGACTTGATAAATACGATCCTTCAAAATTCAAAGGATGATTACTTCAATTCTTGTCCCCTTTTACGATTGTGCTTAACCCAACCTATGATACCATGTTAATTTTTTCACTACTCTATGTTGTTTGAATTACGTTAGCCCAATTCAATTATTCAATTAAAAGATATTTAAATAGAAAATATTATTTCCAATCATCAAAAATAATTTATGATATAACAGTAAATAAATGAAAATAGGATACAATCAACACATTAATAAGAGATAACAGATTTGGTGAAAGAGTAGGGAAAAACACACTATGGGGAAAACCCTTTTAAATTTTTCTTCTATTAGATTGTCATAAAATGTTCAACAGAGTGTACAATGAGCCAATAGAAAATCATCCACTAAAATTATCCCAAATAATATTTAGAAATATGTTTCTTGCATCAATCAAAATCAGAGACAACTCTTCCTAGCTATGGTCAACTATGGTCAAATGTCAATTTGTAAACCTAGAGCCCAATTGCATGAAGGGAGAGGTTTGTGTGTGCTTGAGAAATTCCAACCACATAAATGAGCCTATGTTCTTGAAATTGTAGCGTAAAATTATCTATGTGAAGTTTGTGGTCGTAAACCAAAACCTTAACACATGTTGAAGACTCAAACCCTATAATCTCAGATTTGTACAAACCAATTTCCTTAACCTAACCTGAGACTTGTGCAAAGCAATCAATCAAGAAGAAGAATATGCTTGATTATATCCAAATGAGCTTGACTTCACTTGTATTTATAAGCTTCCAAGGGTGTGCAATTTTCTTTAGGGTCAACATAATAAAATGTGCATATGTGGGATTTTCTTCAAAAGTACACTTTCCCTTGTCCAAATTGAGTGCTTCAATAGTAAAATTTGGTCTTCGAGAAAAGAGAAAACTAGTCCCATGGTTGAAATTTGATGTTGGGCTCCAAATTAAGAATAATGGTTTTGGGAAGAGGTAGTGTTTCAAATCCTTAGATGTCTTTTGTTGTGACTTAGACGAGAAATTTTTTTCTATTGTTCCTCCTTTCATCACTTTAATTGAGGGCCAAGTGATATAAAGCAACCCCAACATGAATATTTGATGAAAGTCAAAAATATCCAGGAAGCTAAAAAACATTGTAAGAGTCATGGGTGTAGACCAATAATAAATGATTTCGATGTTGGTTAGGTCCACATGCACCCTGTGTTCATCCATAAAGTATCTCAAGTATTGTATTCTTTGCATGCCAAATCATAATATCTCCAAATAGGCATACAACTTGTGTTTTTGAAGGGTGCTAACAAGTTGTTGAATGGACATAGGATACCATCCATCATCATGAATGTTTCTATACCATTAGTCAAGCCAAATGTCATGATTGACCACTCAAAATGGCCTAATTTAGATTTGAATATTGTCTTCCATACATAATATATTATTGACAATGATTTTATTCAGTGCTCGATAGTCAATATAAAGTATCCATGAACACTCCTTGTTCTCCTCCAACACAATTGGACTCTTGCAAGGTGAGGAGCTCGATCGATTGGATGAGCACTTGATTATGATATTTTATTTTTTCATTCTCTTAGAGAGATTTCTAAAGATTGGCCCATTAAGTAAAGACGAACCAAATTTCAAGTTAATTGAGTGTTTGACTTTGTAGTGTAGGGGCACCCTATAGGTGGAGTGAAGATATATTTATATGTGTTTACAATTTTTCCCACTTGCTTCTTTTGTTTAGAGAGGACTTATGTAATGGTTGTTTCCTCCTCAAGGCCACACCCCACATCAAGGATTGGTGCGAAACCTATTGTGAACATAAGGACGAGAAGAAACCCTCACTCTTTCTATCCACACCCAACTAGAATTATCTTCCAGACGTTGTCAAGGAATAATATTACCTATTTGAAGCTATGAAGATAAGTACATGAAATGGACCACATTTCTATATTGAACTGACCAAGACATGTTAGGGTTCACAAATAATTTTCATACCCTTATAAAAATGTTTGGTATCAAGGATTCTAAGTTGCATCTAGTACATAAGTACCACAACTTTCTACAAAAATACATGAAGGAAAATATGGAGTTCTTGTACATCTCCTCGGTTACCACTGCATACTGATATGCTTTCAAGATCAATAAAAAATTTAAATATAAGAAGTGATACTTTGGATCTATGAATCCAAAGCAGGGAAAAAGCACTCCCAAGCTACAAAAAAAAGGAAAAATCTAACGTGAGGTGACCGAGGAGAACCCACCAAAGCCACAAGGAAAGAATAGAACCATGAAGACAAAGAAGGACACAAGAAAATGGTGTGGGTTCCACAAGAGTCCCACTCATAACAACAAGGAGTGTCGTGTGAAACATTCACTAGTGGCTAAGTTGAAAGCTTTAGAGTCTAATGCATGTTTTGACTCTAAGTCAAAACCTTACAAGAGGAATGATAAGTGGAAGTAGATTGTCAATGTAGTGCTCAGAACCACCATTTCCTCCACCAAGGTCCAAAAGATTGAGCTCAAAGATCCTAAGGAGGGGGAGTGTCTCTTCCGCTCACAGATATGGGTAAAGGGTTATTCACTGCAATTCATTATTTACAATGAGAGCCAAAATAACCTCATCTCAGGAAAGGTCATGAAGTGGTTGGGCCTTTTGATGAAACCATCCATGCAGTCATACACCGTCAAATTTCTCCACCAAAGTTGAGATCTCTGTGTCACGCAATAGTGCTTCCTTCCCTATAGCGTTAAGCACTTCACAAATGAGTTACTCTGTGATGTTACTTCCCATGTAGTTTGTGATGTGTTATTAGCCCAACCATAGTTGTGGATGCATCATGTTATGTATGAGTGTGAGACTCACACTAGTATTATTAATTTGGGTATTAAGCTATACAGGATACGAGAGATGGTTTTTCCTACTTCCATTTGTTTGATCTCTGCTAACCAATGTAGTAAGATCTTCTCCTAGAATGGGAAGTTTGTTTTCCTTTTTATTCACTCAAAAAATAAGGGGAAGATCATGGAAAAATCCATGGACCCCAAGAAGGGTTCCTCCACGTAGTAGAGGTAAGTTGATAAGGTTGTTGAAGAATATGGGGACATATTATCCTCACCCAAAGGGGTACCTTTCCACTATCAAGGGAATCATTTGATTGATATGACTCCTAGGGAAGCTCTACACAATGGACTACTATATCACCACTCTCTTCTAGAAAATAGATAAAATAAGTGGCAGATCCAGGAAAGACTACAAAAATGGCACATGAAGGCTCTGCATTACAAACACTAAATAAAATCATTTTCAGGAAGAAGTGTCCAATCCCAAAGAATGATGACCTTCTTGACCAGCTTAAGGAGGGAAAGTACTTCAAAAATATTGATTTTAATTCCAACTATCACCACGCTCCATTAGCACCCACATATGTATGGAATATCATCTTTAAATCTAAGGATGACCATTTTGAATGGTTGGTTATGCCCTTCATGTTGACAATTTCCCCTACAAATTTTATGAGGTTGATGGATTACATATTTGTGTCACTTCACAAATGCTTTCATGTCTATATATTAGGATGACATCTTCATCTTCAAAAGGAGTTGGGAAGAACAGTTGCATCATATTCAAAATATCCTTTAAGTCCTACGAAAACACAAGCTATGTGCCAACTTGGAGAAATGCACCTTTGGCATGAACCAGATCCAAAATCTAGGTCACAAAATTCATGGGAAAGGTGTGCATGTGGATAAAGCTAAGATCCAAGTCTTTTGGGATTGGCCAACTATGACTACTCTAACAACGCTTCATAACTTTCTAAGTCTTGCCAATTTCTATAGAAGATTTCTGTTGGGGTTCTCTAATATCACATGGTCTTTGAGTGAAGCTATCAAGGGAAGAGATAATTTTTCTAGTATGATTCCCAACATAAGTTGTTCGTTGAGCTAGAGCACCACCTTTTCTCCACACTAGTGCTAACATTTCCAGACATGCAAAAAACCATTTGAAATTGAGATAGATGCCTCAAAGTATGATATTGGTGTTATCCTTATCGAGGAAGGGAATTCAGTGGCCTACCATAGTGAGAAACTCTCTAATACAATTAAAAAATACATTACATATAACAAAGAGATGTATTCCATTATGCATGCTCACCTATAGTGGAAACATTACATTATGGGGAAGAAAATGGTCCTCGACATAGATCACTATCCTCTCTAGTTTATATAGAAACAAGGAAAGTTGCAGAATGGTTTCAATAAGAAATTGTCCACATATATGCAACAATTTAATATGAACATTAAGAAAAAGAAGGGAAACACCAATAATGTTGGAGATTTCCTTAGTTGGTCACTGGTTGTGGCATTCACAACTATGCTCAATTGTTGTGGGCACGAGAACTTTGGATGGCCACAAATTTATAAAAAATATCCAGAATTCACCACCACATACCAGATGCTAATGGAAGGAAAGTAGGTTCTAGACTTCCACCTCTAGAAGACATTGTTATGCTATCTGGGACACCTTTGTGTTAATTCAAGAAAGTGCACCAAGATGATTTTGGAGGCACACTACAATTGCGTCATAGGACATTTTGGTCTAGAGAAGAAAGTCCAATAACGCTTAATTATTTTTATTGGCCAAGTATCTGATACGATGTTGGAAAAATATCAGAATCTACACTTCTTGTTCCATCTCCAAGCCAACCATTAAGAAGCAAGGCTTGTAAACTCCTATGCCTACTCCTAGTTGGCCTTGGGAATCCATCTCCATGGACTATATTTATGGCCTTCCTTCTACCAAGAATGCTAATGATTTTGTATTTGTGGTCATTGACAATTTTTCTAACACGATTATATTCAATACATGCAAGAAGAGTATTATAGTAGAATCCACTTCCAGTACCTTCTTTGAACAAGTGGTTAGATTTCAGGGTTCCACAAATGATTATATCAGATAATGATAGCAGATTACTAAGCACATTTTGGTTGAACCTCTGGTCATTATTGGACACCAAGCTCACCAAGTTGACTACATTCCAACACTAGACTGATGGCTAGACAAAGGTAATCAACAAGGTGATTGTGCAAATATTGCACATGTACAACTCTAAGAATCCACAAACATGGGATGAAAACATCCCCTATGTGAAACGAAAGTATAACATAGTTCTCCATAGGTAGAATGGCCACAATCCATTTTAGGTGGGTCTGAGGTTTCAACCATTATGTCTCCTTAATGTTTCACTTCCTTTTGCAACTGCATAAGAAGAATTTAATGAGTGAATTCAATACATTTTCAAGTAGGTACATGAAATCTTAGATAAATCCAATGCCAAGTACAAACAACAACATGATGAATAGTGTCTGCCACATAAGTTTCAGGTGGGCCACTAAATTTGGTTACATCTATAAAAAGAAATTCTTGTGACAATTTATTGGAAGCTTTGATCCCTCCAATATGAGCATTACACCATCATGGGGGTTGTGGGAGACAATGATTTAAAGCTTAGTATTCTCCCATTCCTTGGCTTGCACCCCGTGTTCAGTGTTGACTACCTCCAGCCATACTTTCCACTATTGTTGGACACATCAGAGATTGTTGAACTGTTAACACTAACATAGCTCAACCGACACAAAAATTTAAACAAGAAAACTAATGGTATCATGGAAACACAAATATAGAACACTCACAATTAAAGGATCCAACTATATTTAGTTGTCAAAGATGGTTGGCTCCAACACCATGAAAAGTGCCTCACTAGGGACGAAGCTTAGCAAAAGTTTCCTAATCTCATGGAGGCACTCAGGACCATTTCTTCCTAAGAGTGAAGGAATAATATAGGTGGATATTGGTTTCCACCCACCTATTACACTTTGACCCCCATCACTATTTCCTTTCAATTCCTTAATTCTAGCACAACTTTCTAAATTTGGCAGTTTTTTAGGTCGTAAACTTCTGTAGTTGTTTTGAGACCCTAAGAGACATTTTCTCAGAAAAAAGAGAGACAAAAATGTGCCACATTCTGTTTCACACTCTCATTTTCTATCTCCTCATGGAGATCTTAAAAACGAGGTATTATGATAGCCAAATGGGGATTATATTCCAAAGTTATGACCTCGAGAAGTTGGCGGTCCAACTCACCCAAACGAAGCCAAAAAATTTTAAGGCTTCATCTCATATGGTTAGGGTTTCACACCATTTCTTTATGATAAAAATTCGTTTGATCCTTATTCAAACATAGTTCAAAAGACATGTAGCTATCACATCTCTTCTTAGACATAACTACCATTTGCTATCGGGAAATCTAGTGTCCATTCAAAGCTGCTAGTCCCACTAAGACGGGTAGCTATCTTAGAAACAAAAAAAATAAAGTTACTTGCGTTTTCCTTTATGAGAAGTAGACGAGAGAGAAGTAGAGAGTACCAACCGCAGTCTTTCGCTTGGCTCCTTACTTGTTTCCTCTCCCCTTTGACAAATCTTTGCCGCTCCTTCCTTGCTTACCCCGCTTCGAAGAGCACCTGTAAAGTCAAAGCAGCATGATACCATCAAAGCGCAGAGATATACAATCATAAATAATATAGGAACAAATATATATTGACCACACAAATGCATATATTAACTCAAACATACAAGAATGTGGAAGAAAACTCAAATAGCTTTATTGATAGAAAGAGTAGAAAAGAGGATTACAACCCATTGATCTGACCCAGTGTCATCCTCCCAGCATGAAAGCCCTTCTTCACCTCATGAAAATCTTAGATCACCCAACACTATGATGTTCCGAAAGGAAACTAACAACACTTCCTTACAAAATACAAGATTCTAGCCTCTAGATCTCTCAGATAAGGGATCCATATATAGATATTTGCACAGGTGTGAGTCAGCTTTGTGTTTTTGATTAGTGTCATTCCACTGTTAGTTCTTGGTTCCACTTGGAGATTTCATTGATCTCTTACTCATCCCTAGGCCAATTTTGAGAGGCAAGTGTCATATGAGAAGTTTCTAGAAGATTCCTTGATCATCCACTTAGCAAACTATCACTGCCATTTGTCTATTCTCGCTCATCACACCCTATAGAAGGACTTTTCAGTATGAATCACACCTCCTGTGTGTAGTAGGTGAGATGCATCACACCCTGACCATGGAGCAAGTGAGATGGTCCAGTTTTGATCAGTTTTGAGTAGTTTTTCATGGAGAACTTCTAGGAGATGATGTAATTAGCCGACCTTGCTCCTTTAGGGTATGAAACAACACTTTTAGGGATTTAGAAGCCCTTGGTTTATAGACATATGTGATTGGGGTTGCAGTGCAAAATATGACTATAACACAATTACCCGAGGTAGCTTGTTTCCATTTTTCATATAAACAATTTTGAGTATTTTGTTATTAATGATTTGAAGTTATGTTTTCATTATAACTCTGTGTTTTTATTTAAATCTATATTTAATTTCATTCTTGCATAAATCTTGATAAGTTCTACATCAATTATTCTCTTTCCTTTATCATCTTATATTATAGAATCAGAGAGAATCTACTTCATTTTTGTTAGGCTCTACTAACAATGATTGTTCCAAATCACATTCTTCAACATCAATCCAAAGGACTTTTATGGAAAGCACACCACAGTGTAGTGTCATTTTTTGACTTGTCATTATCCTTTGTCACCTACGAGCTAGACTATTTGTTTATCCTTGATTTGTCCCTTATTTTTGTAAGCTAGGGATGCCCTCTCTAGGATTTCATTTTGGTGGGTTTATAGATCCAAACTCCTGCTTATTCCCTACAATTTTATCTTTTTTTTTTACAACATATTGAGAAGAATCTCCCAATGAGGAGATGTCGCAGAAATATATCCCTTTGGATGTACTTGTGTAGGCCACTATGATACATCAAGACAAGGTGTCACTTAAAGTCCCTAATACTCAACATTGAGCACAAGGTATGGAGATTTTTAGTGTATCCTAGTCCCATCTAGTCTCTCTCCTCCCATAGAGTTGTCCATCTCGTGCATTAGTCATCATAGTTTACTACAAGGTAGAATTCCTCCTTAAGGGAATCAAGAACAGTTTCCCAACTTCGACCTACATTAAACATCACCCACTCATCATTATATCACCTCTATGAGCAACCTTTCCACCAATGTTTGATGTGGGGAATAAATTTTGGTTGCATGAAGGCAATATTCTTGCTATAAAAAAAATATTTGATAGAGTAATAACCATCTAACATATTTAACTATTTCTCAGAAGAATTTGCATTTACTTGGTGTTTGGATAAGGGGATATCAAATTCAGCTTGTACCTTGAAGGGTGTCACACTTCAAAAATTTCTACCTTCTGAAAGTGTCTAGGTCTTTGTTGGTAGTTTTTGGAGGATCTCGGTGGAATTGTCCATCATATAATTAATTTGTGATGTGAGTTCGTAGCAACGTGATATGATCTTCGTCTCTTTCAATTCTCTTTATTTTTCCAAGGGAATCTAATTGGGTTTTTGAGAGCAATCATTCACCAGTGAAACTAGTTTAAAACCCAACTCTCTATACCCTGACCTTTTAAGGGATATGTAGTAAGAAACAAAACAAGGAGAAAAACTATTTGATACCATTGATATGGGGTGTACAAGGACTAAAATAAAATAAAAAAGGAAAATAAATGGAACACACATAGATAAACATAACATAGATTATAGTAATGTGATGGAAACCTAACTTTTATTAATAAATGAAATAACATAATAGTGTAGAACACATTTGGTGAGAGTGGTCCTAGCTATCTTTGAATAGAGAGAGATGGTGACTATGTACACTCACAATAGCTATATAAGAGGTTAAAAAGTTGATATTTTAACTTGAACAAAATATCCCATAGGTAAAAAAACTTGATCCCTGAAGATGAAACATGAAAAGGTTTGAAGCCCTTATGCGAGTTACTTCGTACATCAACTTCCGAGGGGTGTAGCTTTTGCATAAGATATATTTTTGGAAGACTGCATAACTGATTCGAATTGCCTAGCCAAGAGTTAAAAATTAGAATTGTGGCCATGGCTAGAGGCTATGGCTATTTTCCATGCCCATTCCATGTCAAAAAAAAGTTGTTTAGGGCCCCAAAATGGCCCTAGAAGTTTAGGACACAAACAATTGTACAAAAGCTTGCAATATGGAGAACTGTGCTTTGATCAATAGGAACAACTGGGTGACAACAAACATTTTCCTATTGGAAATAATACTGAGAGGGGTATGAATTAGTATTATCAAATCAATAAAACTTTTTCATTTCCATATTAAGATTCATATACGCTACTTTAGTTAAGGCAAACCGCTTGTATACGCAACTGCGTATAATGCAACAAGGGTATATCTAGTAAACTTATGATTTAGTTAGTTGATCCTTAATGAGTGCATCAGAACATTATTAACCACATGAACAGTAAACAGGAGCAGTAAAATAGAACAGATCATCACACACAAGAAGCACACATGAACACCATGATGTAAGGTGGAAACCCAATGTCGGTGAAAACCACCTGCTCCAAGTCGTCTCAATCTTTTTTTTAATAAGAAACTTCTTTTTACAATGGTTCTGTAATGGTGCAGTCTTATACCAGTACGCAGGGTTCTACTTGCAGAAGTCTAAAACCTTCTCTCATTCTCCAAACTCTCTTGGAAGGGAGCTACAACCCCCTTAGCTCTTGTACTAGTCGATCCATTTACTAGTACGTAGGTGTCAGAGTACTCAAATGCTCCAACCTTTACTCATTTTCCAGCTGCTACTGGAAGGGAGCTACCACCTGCTTAGCTCTTGTACTAGCTGATGTACTAGTACGTAGGTGCCGACCTATGGAAAGCTACAACCTTCTCTTTCTTCCTCCAGGTAGCACGTTTCATAAATTTTCATACTGGATACTTATGAAGCATAACACCATAATCTGAAGGCTGCGTTTCATCCAATTTTCATACTAGACCCATCAACGACATTGAAGCACAAAATTAATCATCACTGCAATACACCCATCAACTACACTTGCATCATCAATCTCTGAATCACCCAATACTGAAACACTGAAACAACTCAGTCACCAGAACATAGAATAGACAATAGAACTCTGCAACAATAATCAAATCCAACTGTAACTTCAAATATCATATCTCATAATGTATACGCTACTATGAAGAACTAAAACCGCGTACATACACGCTTTCACCAAAGCCAACCCGCGTACAGATCTACAAATATTTACTCATAACTTTGCAGCTATTCTAGACATCAGTCATACCCAGATCATAGCATGCATCCAATAAAACATGCGTCAATAATTCAAATCTAGAATAAGCATGATCAAACCATATAGAGATGATTCATTCCAAGCCATTTAGATCCTGATATATCCTTAGATCTTGTTCTCCATCAATTGCTTAGATTCCTCCTTAGCAAAGCATCATGAACCCATAACTTGCATACTGGATCTCATACTTCATCAGATATTCAAGACTTTCTTGATGCCTTTGGGTAATGATCTTCTTCTCTTTTTATAGTCTTAGGCCTTACTCAATACCATGGTCCAAAACCATTGAAAACTAATACTAAGGACCTAATACCTGAGTTCAACACTTTGGATGCAATACCAAGGATGAAAACCATAGGTCTAAATACCACGGACCCAAAAATAAGCTTTCCCACATGTATGCATTTTTCCGTGCATGAAAGTGCGTGCATACGCATACACAAATTTTGATCAGCAATCCCGTGTGTATACGCCTCTTTGTATATAGAGAACCTGCGTCTATAACCTACGTGTATACCCTACTTGGTATATAGCAAACCTGCATATATACGCGACTTGGTACATAGTGAACCTGCGTATAACCTGCTTATGTAGGTGACTTGGTATATAGTGAACCTGTGTATATACTCTTCTTTCTTCATTCTTTCTAGTCTGATCATCAATTCTTTGCTACTGACCTGCTGCACTATAATCTATCATCTTGCCATCAAGGACAACACTTCTATCATAATGCCAACATTTCCTAGATTAGATATGATATGGATCCCCATTAGTTTTAGCTATATTAAATACATATTGTCGCAACCACAAAAGAAAAAGGAAGTGATAATACAAAAACTACTTAGAATTCTAAGAATCTAGAAATTGATAATCCCCATGAAGTGCTCACATGGGTTGTAATAAAAATGCTTTAAATCCAACACATTGCATATGAATTGACCTATTATGGGACAACTATTTTTTAATAGGATTCTATGATGTTGTGTCATGCAGGATATAATAAAGACATGAGAAATTTGCAGATTGAAAGAGTTAATGTGAGGAATGAGAAAATTACATAGAAATAGATTTAAAAACTTTAATTCAAAAAAATACCTTGGGCATTCTAAAATTAAATCAAGTCATTGGTGATGCACTGTCTCACTCAATACCAAATAACCACAAAAAAAGCTAGAAAATGACATGTTAAACAAAATAATAATTGACCTTGAGGACTCTTTGAGCCCTATACCACTATTTATAGAACCATTTTCTATTACCGCTATTTATTGAACCATTTTCTATTATCACTCTCGATCAAAATCTTGAAGGAAAAATAATTTATAAGTCAAAAAGGCTGTCAATTTATTGATTAGAATTAAAACATGTATTGCCAAAAAATAAATAAATGACTCAATACATTTTTGGAATCTTGCACAGTTATTATTAATTCAAGCAGTTTGGAAAGTGGAATTTATTTTCTCACTTGATATATTAAAAAGGATTTAGAACTTAATGAATATCTTTTGACAAAATGTCATAAATTTAGTACCACTATTTATAGAACCATTTTCTATTACCGCTATTTATTGAACCATTTTCTATTATCACTCTCGACCAAAATCTTGAAGGAAAAATGATTTATAAGTCAAAAAAGGCTGTCAATTTATTGATTAGAATTAAAACATGTATTGCCAAAAAAATAAATAAATGATTCAATACATCTTTGGAATTTTGCAAAGTTATTATTAATTCAAGCAGTTTGGAAAGTGGAATTTATTTTCTCACTTGATATATTAAAAAGGATTTAGAACTTAATGAATATCTTTTGACAAAATGTTATAAATAAATTTATTAAAAAGGATTTAGAACTTAATGAATAACTTTTTACAAAATGTTATAAATAAATTTATGACAAGGATATATAACGTGTATAACATGAAAATAATGTAATGAGATATTGCATTGAGAAATAGAATAAACCTAATAAAGGTTGGTGGGTGTGCAAAGATAGAAATCCTTCCAACACTATATATAGTTATAATACCTTTGAAGGGAAGAGAAGTAAAGGAACTTGGAGGCCTACCAATGATGAGAAATGTCATTTCCCTAACTATGGATTAAGTTCAGTATGAGTTAGGCGTACTTAGATTATTAAAGCTAGTAAGTTTCACAACCGAACTAACTTTCTAAAAAAGAAATGAGATGGTGGTTGGTTAGTTTTGTGAATGATAATGAAGACCACATGGCCACCATACAATTATTTTATTTTCAATTTAAATATTTCATTATTTTCACTATGATTCAAAAAATACATAATGCTACGACCATTATAAGATTATGTTGAGAGTTGTATCAAAACCATAGCCTAATAACTAATCCTCTATGACATATAACATGCCAGATGCAACAAGTGGTTGTGCGAGTTTTGATCATGGTCCAAACTATTTATTTTAAAGAGTTCCATGGAGAGGAGTGGAACATATCAACCCATCTTTTTCCATGTCCATTTTTCTAAGTATGTTTCCATTCGAATCTTTTCCCCCATTTTTTTCCCTCTAGATCTATGATCATTAGTCCTTATTTTATTATTTATGCCTCTAAGGGTGATTCCCAATTCCCAATTTTGAGGAAATCACATAATTTTAATCAATAGACGACTGTATAAGGCCCAAGTTTTATAGGTACTTGTACTTTTGACGAATACTTACAAACCACAATGAAGATATCTAAAATTTATAACCGAACTATTTCAAACATGTCAGTATTCATTATTCTAAATTTTTCCTCAGGATTTCTTCATATTTTAAATGGGTGCTAACCAAATATTAGATTCAACCAAACTCGGATTGATTAAGACCCAAGTCTTATAGGGACTTATAATTTTGAGGAATACTTACAAACCACAATGAAGTTACCTAAGATTTATAACCGAACTATTTAAAACATCTCAGTATTCATTATTTTAAACTTTTCCTTAGGATTTCTTCATACTTTAAATGGGTGCTAACCAAATATCAGATTCAACCAAACTCGGATTGATTTGAGGTCACTTATAGCCGATTTTGCACGCTAAACTTCATCATACAATCTAGCAAATATTCTCCAACATAATTTTTATCTTTCTATATATTAAGAAAGGATATAGGCTCTTAATAATAATTAAAAGTTTTGTCAACATTACAAGAACCTCTAAGTAAAGTAGATAAAAGAAAAGATTTTGCAGGATTTCCCTCTGCTTGCAGCTTTTTTCGAAGTCTCTTTGATTGAGAAATATTCAAAATTTATAGATATCAAAGTCTCTTTGATTGAGAAATATTCAAAATTTATAGGTAACGTAAAATTCATTGTTTTTTTAGATGCACTAATCAAGGATTTTCCATTCACTGATGCATCCATTCAGTCATTCTTCGGGCCTGCAATTTATTCTAGGATGGAAGTCTTCATGGTTCTGTTTGGGCCTGCAGTTTATTGAGGACTGGAAGAATGGTTCATGGCTCCATTTGAGGGTCACAATATATTGGAGGCTAGCAGTCTGCTTCATTCTGAGGTTGGGGACCGTTACTAACGCTAATCGAACTTCCAATCAATGCATGGTCTGGTTAACTTAGAAGTTAGACAATCAATCCAGTATTGTGCAACTAAGAAGGGTTTTACTTGGGACATAAATAAACGAGGACCTATATTAATAAATATTATAGAAAGGTAATGATATGTTTCAATATGGGAAATATTATGGGTTGAAAAAATTATTTCCAATCAGCGATGTCTTAGATACTGAATATGCTCTTCAAAGAAATTGCACATGCTATACTTAACATACATTTGATGTTCTCTAAGAGACTACAACACTATTATGAGATGTTCTTTATGTTCCTCTATATTCCGAGAGTAAATCAGTATATCATCAATAAAAATCAACAAAATTTTATCCAAGTATCGATGGAATATACTGTTCATGAGACACATGAAGGTCATAGGAGCATTATTCAGCCTGAAGGGTAGCACAACAAACTCACAATGTCCATAACGAGTTCTAAAGGTTGTTTTAGCTATTTCTTCTTCCTTAATTCTCATCTAATGGTATCTCGAATGTAGGTCAATCTTTGAAACTAATGTTTCACCCCTTACATGATCAAAGAACTCATCTATACAGGGTAAACGGTATTTACTTTTAATAGTGAGCTTATTTAGCTAGTGATAATCCATGCACATACGCAGGGTTCCATCCTTATTTTTAACAAAATTTATTGTGGTTCCCCAAGGTGATACACTTGGATGGATGTATTTTTTATCCAGCATTTCTTGTAGCTTCATTTTTAATTCAATAAAATTCGGTATGCTCATGTGATAAGGAACTCAAGATACTGAAGCAACTCATGGTATCAATTCAATAGTGAAGTCTATATCTCTTTTCGGAGGAAGTCCCGAAATCTCATCAAGAAATACATCTGGAAAATCCTCTATTATAGAGAAGGTAAGAATATTTTTCTTTTTTGTTGGCATATGCCACCTTAACTGCATAGATTTGTCACCCTTTTCTAATAAAATTTTCTAACTATGAGGCGATTATTAGTCTTAATTTTATAGTCCTTCATATGCCTTGAATTTCCTACCTCTTTCCCTCCTCATCCAGGTAGCAAATAGATTTAGTTTTATAGTCTTTTCCAACCTATCCATACCTATTAGAAAGTCATACAACCCTAGGGGCAATACATTCTTGTTTGCCACTAGGGACTAGCTTGCTATTTTCAAGTGGCAGTTGCTGACCTCAGCCAACGCACGTCTTTTTGCCCCTGTGGCTAGTTGTACTAACCAGGGATTTTTAAACTTTATAACTTGTAAACATCATTGATCTACTATCTTAGGACTAACATAATTTAATGTAGCTCCTGGGTCAATTAAAACAGATATAGTTTCGTCAAAAATTTTACCTTTGAATTCCACCATGGTTGGCTAGTATTCCCCTTTATGGTCTTCAAAGGCCACATTGATTTTTGGGATGCTTCTAGCCATTTCTCCTACAATGGGTGCCTTCTAAATCTGTGAAATTTGATCAGTACCCTTGCGGTTGGGATAGTCTTTGACATAAGTGGTCGCCCACATCCCCAACATTATACTCAGGGTCTTGCTGATATTTCAACTTCAGTTCTGCCTAACTACTCATTGGTTTTGGATTCATTGGGACATATAAATCAGGATTCATTTCTAATCAAATTTTTTTTTAACTGTCCTTTATGGGGTCCTTTAATTATTATAGACTTGTTTCCCTTGCTACCAACAAGGTACTTAATTCCCTTTTTGTCAGTCCATATTTTCCCAACATCTCCCTTTTTACTTTTTTGTCGGTAGCATATCCCATCTTTCCATACAAACTCATGATAGGTTTTTGGGTTATTGAATTCAAGATGCTGCTTCATGAACAATGATAGACTACTAATAAATCACAGCAACTTCACCTTTTCCTCCCATAATTAGGGAACATACCGAAGTAAGGATGTGAATTTTGTAATGAACTCATCCATTGTGAGTTGTCCCAATCATAGATCGTGAAACCCTTTTTCCTTATCATCATAAAATTGTTCAGTTAAACATATTTCATTAAAATAACTTTGAAGGTTTTCCCATGTTACGCTTTGTTCACTCACTCCATCAATAGTCTTTAGCTCCTCCCACCATCAGGTGACTTTTCCTTGCATTTGGAAAAATGGCCAAGTGAGCTTTTAAATTATGATCATATTCATACAACTGAAAGTACTTATTCATATTAATAAGCTAGGCTTTAGCTGCCTCTTCCTGCTCACCATCAAAGAGGGGTAGTTTTCTTTTTCGAAATTCTCCTTGTAGTTCTACCCTTTGTGTTTTCTAGGTTTTGTGTTATGATGCATTATCAAAATTTTATTCTTGACTTTATTCCCCTCCTTCCGTCTCTAAATATTCTATCTAATATTATTTCTCTCTAGTCATATGCCCATGTTCTAGGCTAGGAATTGGATGTCGTTGATTTTTTCTATCAGACAGACTGTTTGTAATCTTCTCCTGTTCCTACATGAACCTTTCTTTATCTACCCACAACAGGGCCATCTCATCCTTTAACTCTTGCAGAGATTTGAGGATTGTAGTGTTGGTGTTATGTTGTTCTTCTCCCAATTGTACGAATACCTCACGATTGGTTTCTTGAAAATATGTAGGTCCTAAACCTGTCATGTATCTATGAGGATTATTGCATGTCCTCCTCATGTTAGCTACTCTTCCTTCTTCCACTATGTAAATCACAAACACTGTTAATGATTAGTTTCCAGAGGCCTCTGCTTTTTAACATGAGCACTAAAATACCACTTGTCACATCTCTCCTACTATAGAAAATAAAAATAGAAATAAAAATATTAATTTTAAACTTACCACAACATAATACACGTTAACCCTAATCTTTTTTTTTGTGTTTAAATCATTTATGCATTGATTAAATATCCATTGTACCTCGTGGAGGATGGTATCTATTACACCTTAACCTATTTTAGTTTATCCACAATCACATTTATTATGATTGCAAAATGTACATGGTATGATTTATTCGCATTAAAAACTAACTAATGGATTGGATTCCCAATCCAAGAGTTGGCAGGAGTTTTCTTCCAGAGGGTTCGAGTTGTCCTCGAGTTGTTTGCCATTGCAGGGGAGGATGTGCCCCATCGAAGATATTCCTTGACCTTCCCATCAGATGGTCATTGGTTCCTTCCTTTTCTCTGGTGAACGAAGAACTCCTTGGCTTTCGCAACATTTCTCCTTTTGGTAGCAAGGCTCTATCGTGGCTCCATCTCTCGGCTCTAGGTTCCCTTCTAGTTTTCTCATGTCCCAGCCCTCTGATGGCTCATCTTCCTTGTACGCACTATGGAATCCTCTGACTTCTAGCTGGTTGCTTTGTGCTTCAGGTGGTTATGCTAGAAATATCAAGAGATTTCTCGCATGGCAACCTTATACAGGTAACTAAGTATGGAGTGGTTTATACATATTCCTCTTCATTGATTCAATTTCCTGGCTTGTTGATTTGTTATATTATTCCAGGCCTTAGAATTTTTCTAACATACTTTTTTGTTTCCTATTTGTTTATCAAGGGTGGTGATTAGGGCAACAAGGGCCTTCTTAGTCAAGTTCGTTCTAGGCAAAGCTAATTAGTGCCATTACCATTTCAAGGTCGCATGCTCTTACTGGGTAAGGTGAATGTATGCTCAGATTCACAAAGCTCCAGTCTATGGTTTCTTGCGCTTTCATCACATGTTATGGATTTATATAAGAATCCTATCCGTAGTAATGTTTTATTGAACATTGCACGAAGTATTTAAATTTTATGGCAATTGCATGTATTCCTCTAGCTCAGATACATCACTGAGGTTGCTATTTCAGTAACCTTGTTGGTTTTCTTGCACATGAAGGGTATTATTTTTTCTACAACAATAGATATGTAGTTTTATTAAATTCATGAATCAAACGATTTTAAGGTTCTGAGGTTTTTGAGTTTTTATGTAATTATTGATACAATATATGCTGGTTGTGGCCTCCTTAATATTATCCCTCTTCTGGGGTTCTGTTTAGTTGATCGTAATGAGAAATCTATATGATACTCTCAGTGTTAAGGTGTTATTAAATCATAAGCAATGCATTCTTTTCTAGCTACACAGTTTCATTTATCTATACTTTCTCTTTTCTATCTTCAGATTGGAGTGTACCTAGATTTAGCATTTCATCTTCCTATGTATTCATTTTCTCTGCTAGAGTTAACTCTTTGGCATTTTTATGACAACTTTCACTTTTTTTCCAAACTATATTAAGGGATGTATTTGAATTTTATGGTTCAAGAAACTTTCTTTTTTGCTTATGTTTTGCAACTTGACTATGCTCTGGTTATACTCGCATGAGTCTATGGAGTGGCTACTTGTTAATTTACAAACTTCCAATTGCTAGGTTTTGTGTTTGAATTCTACAAAAATGAAAATGTAATAGGCTCATAGGTGGTCATTTATGTCTCTTTTACTCTCAACTAGACATAAGAAAATTTAATTCCTATGGATTTTTCTTGTAATGAAAAAGATTGAATAAATTTATGCCAATGTTCTTTCTTGAAAGATTTCATTTATTTTAGCAAAAGCTTCTTTTCTACAATGTATATATTTTTTGGGTGTTTCATGCTTGTTTTAATTTGTAATGAATTCCTAGCTCCTCTTTTGGTTTTTCCCTTGCATTCTTTTGTTGGGAAAGTTGTACCTACTTCCTTTAGTAGTTATAGTAGGCTAATATGTCTAAATTTTGTCTTAACTAAGTGCCCCCTTTTCCTTACTTTCTATAGAGGTTCATTCTTTGGTTGTCTAGAATATTATTTAGTTTAATTGAAGAATTAAAAATATAACCCTACTATACCATTCCAATCCATCAATTTTTACAGAAATACATAGTCCTATTATTAATAGTGCATTGCATATTTCAGAGTTTAATACTTATCTCTATCCTTAATATTTGCTTTTACTGTGGTTCACCTAAACCAGTATGAACTATTTATCGACAATTTTCCTCCCAACCGTGAGACTTTCTTGCAAGCAATCTCTCCCCCCAAGCTTTTTCTCACAACATAGACATTTTCCTTTAAGACTTATCAGTAACAACATCTGCAACTATCTGGTCACCAATAGACTTAGGAGCTTGAACTGGCTGACATATCAACATGAAAGACCTTTGTTGATTTGTCCCTTCTCCTTTGTTATCTCACGTACCAAAATTACCCTCTTGATTCCCTTCTTAGAGAATTCATATTCATGGAAGTACTTAGGGTTAGGTAACTACCTATCCTAACTTCTTAACATGTGAGAGTTGTAATATTTGTTAACACTCCATTACTTGTTTCATTCATAACTTATAAAATGTTAAATGCATAAATTAAAATAGTAATAAAATTCAGTTTTTGTTTTACTGTAGTAAATAAATAATTACAATTTTGTGGGGACATGACAGTTATGAATGCAGGATAATCAATGTGCCTCTTTTATGTGTCTATATATTGACTTTACAATTATAAGATTTATCACTTTTAAACTTACCTTCATATTAAAGATATTATCTTATTCTTTTATTATTTGAATTTAACAAATTACCTTTAATAATTCCATAAAGATCTCATCTTATTATTTTATGCTTTACATAAATTTCAAAAATAAAGTTAACTCTAAAAATATTAAGTTTAATAGTCATTTCCCTCATATTATATTAAATACTAGAGTCACAAATAATGGTTAAATACAATGTTTTTTACGATAATGTAAAAGGAACATGTGAATTGTAATTTTCTTATATATATTTCGAGAATGTATAACCTGATTTATTATTCATTCTTATTTTTAATTAACTAATTTTCTAATTTAAAGTATATAATTATTTACTTATAATAAATTTAATAATTATTTAATTTAAAAAACATTTAAACCAAAAAATAAGATGAATCTGTTTTTTAATAATCAATTCAAAATAGTAGAAAATTCAATTCTTATATATTCCAGTAATGTTGAACATGATTTATTTATTTATTTTTTTAATTAGTTATTTTTTTTTATTTCAAAATATATATTTATTTATTTATAATATTTTAATAATATTAATTTTTAAAAAATGAAAATCTAATAATGTATAAAAATCAATTAAAAATGAGTTGAAAGTTTAACTCGCAGAACCTAATAATATATATGGAAGAGAATATAATAGGAAAGAAACATATTCTTATTTCATTATTTATATAGAACAATGGCTTTTTAATGTAATTATATATTTGTTAAAAAAAAATCATCTAAAAAAATATTTATAAGTTTATAATTTGGATATTATATTATGAATACAGACCTAGGAATTTTTTAAGGAACTAAACTAAATTAATTGTAATGTGAAAAAATGACAATAATATTTTGAAATAAAAATAGCTAAATGAAATAATGTATATTATCTATTTCTACCCATAAAAATACAATTCCTCATGATCTCATGTAATGGATGTAATCTTAAAATTTTCCAATGGATTGAATGTTAAAATTTCATATGCATGTGTTGTCTTTTTTTCTCATGAATATATTACCATTGCTTTAAATAAAATAAATAAAATATATTACTTATGCATTTGGGAGTTTAAGAAATATTATAAAATAATGTTTTAAATTGTATATTCTTTATTTTGATGTGTAATCATTATTTGTATTTTGAAATTATAATTATAAAAAAAATAAAAATTTTCAAAATGTAATTTTATTAATATTATTGAAATAAACCAATATATAATTATCATATAAATCTTAATAGTATTTAAAAAAATATTGTTTTTTCTTATAAAATATATATATATATATATATATATATATATATTTATATATATATATATATTATATATATATATATATATTAATTTCCTAAATGAGATAATCAAGAATAATAGGGAATACTAATAAAAATAAGAATGCAACTGATATTTTAAATGCCACCATATATTGGCAAAAAAATATATATATTGAAATGTCTCGATGAAATTTCATCGAATGCCTAAAATGAGGGAAAAGTAATCTGGTTTCTTCTTGGTATTCCTCTGGGTATAAATAGAAAAGAGATATTTCTTCTGAATAGTTCTCTGTCAGTCACTCGTAAAATAAGTGGTAGATTATATATTGGTCAACCGTCATCTCAATATTTCAATTATTATTTTAATTGTTTATTGCCAATTTAACAAATATATACTAAACGACTTAAATTTAATACAACAATTATTATTTCAAACCAAAGTACAACTTTTCCTATTCAACAATTCAAATTCTGAATAAATGAATAAATAAATAAACGAAAGGGTGAAAGAAAAGAAAAAGTAACTTTGGTGGGGTACTAAAAAGGCTTTCTCGAAGAGAAGTGATGTTTGTGTTCCTACAGTGACTTTGTCAGGGTACTCAACATGCTTGGTGGCAATGGAGCAATACTAGAAATGAAACCTAACACTCTAATAATCTTAATCTCGTTACTATATTACCCTTCTCCTTAATCAAATCAATTATGATACCACAAGATTTGTGAGTGTGTTTAACGAAGAAAGGAAATGGAGGGCACTATATCTATAATTGAGTTAAGTGGGAAAACTGAAGTAATATACACAATAAATCAATACTTCCTAAGGGACTACACTCTATGAAAAAATTTAGACCAGAGAAAGGAAGCTAGATTTCTACAAGTTTGTCACCAATTATTATCGTTGCAACAAACACCATCCAAATTTTTTCCTGCGATCCTATGATCTTTCACTCCTTGACTTATATCATTTGCTTCATTATTGGTTAATGATTTTATAAGTTATTAAGTCTTCATCTATGTTTATAAATGTTGAGTCACTTGTTCACACATGCATATCCTTTCATGCATGTATAATTACTCTTCTTTCAAGCAAGCCTAACAGTTAATGTAAAACTTAGAAATTCAAACATTGTGTAGTCCTTGTTGATAGTCACTATACAGAGTATGAGGATAATGATTGCATAATTCCTAGGCCCATTGAATACATAGTCCCTATGGACAGTCATTTCATAATCTTTATTTGATAGATTTTCGAATTCTTAGTTGCAATTGTACCATCACTCAGGTGATTTTTCGCAACTATCACTTTGTTGTGATTTCGTTTTCATTAGTCTCACTTTTCCGAATGCAACTTTCATTTTCTTTCACATTCATAAGTGGTTCTTTTCCATTCCCTTCACTATAACATATGTTTCTTTAATTTTCTTTAGATTTTGCAAGTGTCATTGTCATGTTTTCTTACTATCGCTATTATTGTTTTTGATGATTTTGTCTCTTGCATATGTCGCATCTTAGTGCACCACTAGAGCTCTCCCTAATGCATTATTTTACATCATCTAATCCTAGATGTAAAAGTAATTTTTGCTAGGCACTTCCCCATAGCTTAGCGTATTATTTCGTTGTAGTCAACACTCTTGTATTTCCTTGTATTCTAAGTGTTGTGAAATGGTGTTTCAATTATTGCACTTAGAAAGAAGTTTCAGTTTGATGTTGTTTCAAGGTATGCATGTGTATTTTGAGTTCTATGGAATTTTTTGATGTTATATAAGTGTAAGATAATCATTTCATGACTTGATTGCATGTCTTGTTCTCTTTTGCCTAATTGATCCCACACTTTCCCATTTTCGAGCCTTCGTTGTCTTTACAACTTGATCGTTATTCAAGGAACCTTTCTTCCCATTGGAACTATGCACTACACATTCCAAAGCCATAGTGAATCCACTATATCTCTTGAAACTACACATTGTGCAGTCCTAAAAGGCAAACCTCCTCCATCTACACAATGCACAACCTTGGAACTTAAGCCATTAATTTAGTTGTCTAGCCTTGTTGACTTCAAAAACCTTGTTCCCTCCTACTTCACATTCTGCATTCCATAGTTCTAGTTAGTGGTCATGCCTCTTTGTGTCGCTAAATTTCCCAACTACGTAATTTCCTAATCATTATCCTCAATTATTGTGCATTGCATAGTTCATGTAACCATGCATCCTTGTATTTATCACATGCCTTTTTTCATTCTCCTCAATTATGTTTTGCATAGTTTCGGTGAGAAAGGTACCATTGAACTCCTCAACTTTGTAATTCAAATATCTTGTTGCCAATCATTACAAATTGCACAATCATGGTCACTAGTCATGTGAATTGAGATTATTCACTATGTAATTGTTTGCACCAGCTTGCTCCCTATGGTGTATTGTGGATTCTAGTCAATAGTGAAGCCTTCCTTAGTCCCTCTAATTCCTAACTACACAATCCATGTATCCTTCTTCTTGGGAACTCCTCACTATATATAATGAGTCACAAAGCCCAATTCCTTGCCTATTACAACCCCTCAATGCGTAAGAATACCTTTGAATCCCTCCCGTTCTTTGCATCGTTTAGTTTTGTTCAATAGTGATGCCTCCTTGAGTCCCTAATTTCCTCAATTGCATAATATCCAAAATCCTATTGTAAAAACCCTTACATGTTGCCTCATGTCAATCAATATCATCGATGAATAAGGTAGGGAAAATGTTAAAGATGGAAATTTGTGTTAAAGTTTCTAAACCTTGGCTAATCATGCTACTTTGTAATATGAGAACTATAAAATATTTGGTGATATGTTTGCAAAAACATTCAAATTTATAATTTTTTTATATATACTCTCTCTATAATTTTGGAAATATTTAAGGTAAATTAATTTTATCTTATAAAACTCAAGCGAATTGTTTTTAGAAAAAATGGAAATTGGTGAATTGTTTTTTTGGGGAAAACCATGTAAAATTAGCCCACCTAAGAATATTAGCCCCTAAAATTTTCCATGGAGTAAGGAGAGGTAGAATAGGTGGTTTTTTCACAGATTTTGGCTTGTCAAGAGTGCTCTCCATCAACAGGTATCATCATTACAACATGATAGGGTAGTGTTAAAGAGAGGCGATCAAGGAGAAAGAGTAAAGGGAGAACCATCATGAAGAACACAAAGGAATATTTTATCTAGAGAAAGAAGTTGACTTGGAAGTTCCCAAAATTCACCTAGACCCTTTGGTTCGTCAAAATGAAGAATAAACAAAGATATATCATGAAACATTCAAATCGAAAGGAATAAGAAGAGCGTCTTGTCAATGCCACCTCATCATGAAATTCAATTTCATCATTTCCAAGTTTTGTCTTTTACAAATGTGATCACAATGTCATGTTGATGCAGGAGCAACCAGCAACAAAGCAGGGTGAAGCGTACGTGGACAACAGAGCTGAATAAAGGGAGAAAAACAGGGAAAATCTGCCTTAAGGAAGTTAAAGAAAAATTAAAGAGAGAATGGATAAGTCTTGATAGACTTCCTATTGTTAACAACCATGCAAGCTTTTTGGAGAGTTTTTCTGGAGAAAAATCAGGAGAGGATAGGATCGGTCCTTCCTAACACTTCTTATATAAATGTAATGCAATAGGGGTGTAAGAGATATCTTATTTGTGAGGAAAATTGTGAGTGAGCAAGATGTAGTCGAGCGTGAGCTCGTTTTTAAGGCTGAAATGCATTTATTTTGTAATTGTTTTGTGTAATATATAAACCTGGGTTTAGTGTATGTTGTGTATGCTTGTGTGTGTTTTTTAATTGAGTATTGTGAACTTATTCATTGTCTGTTTAACTGTTATATCATTTAACTGTTATATGTGATTGTTTGTTGTAAGGCTTTGGAGAGAACCGAGGATCGATCAGAGTCTCATAAAACAACTGTGCAGGCAAGGCCAACTAAAGGAGGCGCTCCACAAATTGCAGGCTGTGGACCGGCGAGGTATTCTGCCGGACGGCTATACCTATGCTTCTCTCTTGTAGACTTGTGTCAATATTAGATTCATTGTAGCGTGCAAACTAGTCCATGCCCATATCATTCTAACCAGATTCGAACCGGACATTTCTTCGGAAACCAAGCTCGTCACCATGTATGCCAAGTGCGGGAAATTGGCAGATGCCCGGAGAGCTTTAGAGCAAATGGCCGAGCAAGATGTGATATCTTGGACTGCAATGATTTCCACTTATTCCTAGGATGGGCATGACGAGAAGGCCTTAGAACTGTTTTACCAAATGCAGAACACAGGTGTCCGACCAGACAACTTCACATTTGCCACTGTTCTTATAGCTTGCGCTCAAATGGAGGCTCTGGAACAGAGAAACGAGGTTCATGGAAGCATAGTTAGGAGTGAATTCCTGTCTGATGTGTTTGTGGGTAGCGCGCTCGTAGATATGTATGTGAAATGATTATGTAGACTCATATGTATGTAACTTTGTTTTAATATATTATAAGGACGATTCAATGTTAATAAAGGTCCGCATAAACAATATCTTTGTTTTAAAATGCTTCCGATTAGGCTTGTGGGCCATAACCCATAGGCCCAGATTCGAGTTTTTAATGGAATTGGGATTTTGGGCTTACTCCCAACATCTCATCCCATCAGTTTGGTATCAGAGCCATAAAAGATTCTGCAGAAGGAGGTACAGTTCTTAATGAAGTATGAATAGGTATGGTCTTTATATTTTGTGTAGGTAGCAGCAGAAGAAGGTGAGAAGATTGCAATAGCCTAGAGCATTTACCAAAAGACCAAGGCCAGAGGAGAGCTTGGTGAGGTAAGAGGCAGCAAGGAGGACTTGCTGTTGCAGAGGTAGATTGCAGTTCACAAGTTAAAGATATTACGAATACCAGGAGAAGCATATGACTAAGAGGTCATAAATTTTTGTGCCTTGGGAGTCTGATGCGGGAGCAACCAACAATAAAGGAGGGTGAAGCGTATGTGGACAACAGAGCTGAATAAAGGGAGAAAAACAGGGAAATTTTGCCTTAAAGCAGTTAAAGAAAAATTAAAGAGAGAATGGATAAGTCTCGATAGACTTCCTATTGTTAACAACCATGCACGCTTTTTGGAGAGTTTTTGTGGAGAAAAATCAGGAGAGGATAGTATCGGTCCTTCCTAAGACTTCTTATATAAATGTAATGCAATAGGGGTGTAAGAGATATCTTATTTGTGAGGAAAATTGTGAGTGAGCAAGATGTAGCCGAGCGTGAGCTCGTTTTTAAGACTGAAATGCCTTAATTTTGTAACTATTTTGTGTAATATATAAACCTGGGTTTAGTGTATGTTGTGTATGCTTGTGTGTGTTTTGTAATTGAGTATTGTGAACTTATTGATTGTCCGTTTAATTGTTATATCGTTTAACTGTTATATGTGATTGTCCGTTGTAAGGCTTCGGAGAGAACCGGGCATCGATCAGAGTATCATAGAAAAACTGTGTAGGAAAGGCCGACTAAAGCAGGCGCTCCACACAATGCAGGCTATGGACCGGCGAGGTATTCTGCCGAATGGCTATACCTATGCTTCTCTCTTGCAGACTTCTGTCAATATTAGATTCATTACAGCATGCAAACTAGTCCATGCCCATATCATTCTAACCGGATTTGAACCGGACATTTCTTCGGAAACCAAGCTCGTCACCATGTATGCCAAGTGCGGGAAATTGGCAAATGCCCGGAGAGCTTTAGAGCGAATGGCCGAGCGAGATGTGATATCATGGACTGCGATGATTTGAGCTTATTCCCAGCATGGGCATGATGAGAAGGCCTTAGAACTATTTTACCAAATGCAGAACATAGGTGTCCGACCGGACAACTTCGCATTTTCCACTGTTCTGATAGCTTGCACTCAAATGGAGGCTCTGGAATGGAGAAAGGAGGTTCATGGAAGCATAGTTAGGAGTGAATTCCTGTCTGATGTGTTTTTGGGTAGCGCGCTCGTAGATATGTATGTGAAATGATTATGTAGACTCATATGTATGTAACGTTGTTTTAATACATTATAAGGACGATTCAATGTTAATAAAGGTCCGCATAAACAATATCTTTGTTTTAAAACGCTTCCGATTAGGCTTGTGGGCCATAACCCACAAGCCCAGGTTCGAGTTTTTAATGGAATTGGGATTTTGGGCTTACCCCCAAGGTCCCAACTCCATTAAAAACTCGAACCTGGGCCTGTGGGTTATGGCCCACAAGCCTAATCGGAAGCGTTTTAAAAAAAAGATATTGTTTATGCGGACCTTTATTAACATTGAATCGTCCTTATAATCTATTCAAACAACGTTACATACATATGAGTCTACATAATCATTTCACATACATATCTACGAGCGCGCTACCCACAAACACATCAGATAGGAATTCACTCCTAACTATGCTTCCATGAACCTCCTTTCTCTGTTCCAGAGCCTCCATTTGAGCGCAAGCTGTCAGAACAATGGCAAATGTAAAGTTGTCCCCACATGATGTGGAATGTAATTATGTATTTTCAAGAAATTGGAAAAATGTAAAGGTATGGAAATCCAAGACTTACATGTAGAATCTAAAGGTCACTCAAAGTTGAAAGGTCACTTAGGAAATCCAAGTATTATGAGGGAAACCCAATGGTCATGGGATATCAAATTTTATTTCTCTTGTTATAAATACAATATCATAACTCAAGAAAGGGGCTTTTGGGATTCACAAACTTTATAGATCTAGTCTTAGATTCTCTAGCTTAAAATAGGAGAGAATATCATTCTTTGGAGAAGTAACAAGTGGTGTAATGTTCTAGTGCTAGAGTTAGTGGCCCATCGGTGTAACTATGTACTTAATCTTTCACTTAATCAAGATAAGCTCATTAAGTCTACACATTTTCATGCATGTATCATGAATATTCTAAGAGTATTATTTCGATGACTGTGGTATATTTTATGTTCATATTACTAAAGAAATTAAACTACTTCATTGGTTTTGGTGCTTGTCTTGTTGAATGTGTATTGTAGTTACTTTAGTTGTCATGGTATCTATGTGTAATTTATTTACTTCCTCTAACATTTTAGCATTTGAAATGTGATGTATTCATCTACAACCGAAAGGAATGATATTACTCATATTTAAGTTGGGTGATGTTTAGGAAAATAGGTAATTTCCAATTTCATGCCTTTATGTTGTGGATATGTCTTGATGGGTATTTCCTTTGAGGAAAGTTTCATATGTTGAAAAATATTTATAAAACTTTATATTTTTTTTAAAATATTTATTCCTTGATAAAATCAATTTCAATTCTCTAAAATTAACCTGTGAGCTTAGTGAGTGTTTAAAACATCCATCTTTGAACATAATAATTTTATGGATTACCTGGCAATTTTTCTTAAATTTATGGATTCAAGGCTTAAACCCAAACCGCAAGTAAGATGATCGAGTAGAGGATCATGAGAAAGAGGCTATCTAAGAATTAGCTTCAGTCTAGAATCATAGGTATCAGAATTCAATAACACTTCAAATAACCTCTCTCATAAAATCCCATGATAATCATATTTCATTGTAATTTTTTCCAATAGAAAAAATCATTTTTTTATGTATTCAATCTTCTGTGATCCATAATGAATTAAACAAAGTATTTCAATAGAAATCACATGAGAGAATTTTTTTTGGCTGCCACCTTTTGAACCAACAAGTGTGGACCATCATAAGGACCAGATGAAGAGGTAGACCATAGCAAATGCTTAAACAAAGAGCAATGTAGAGACATAATTTCAAGTAATGACTATATTTCAAAATAATGTTTAAATTATAATATTAATTTATTAATAGATTAAAAACAAATATTATTAAGTAATGGCTATATTAAACGGGTAGCTTTTGAAAAAATATTTAAATAATGATATTATTTCATTAATTTATTAAAAATATTAATAGGTAACAGC
>APFE031679485.1:45773-56939 GCA_000404065.3 Pinus taeda
ATAAACATATATAAAACTAAATAAATAAACGAGAAACATATATATATCCAAAGAAAAAATAACGAATAAATAAAACTAGGTCAATAATAAAATATGGGGCTAAGGCCCATTAAACAAATAACAAAAATACTAAAAGGAGTTAAGACGAATACGATGATAAAAAAAAAATGAAGGATCAAGAAAATAAACTGTAATGAAGAATAAATCAACAACAAATACTATAAGAAGGATGCCAATGCCTACGTAGATAGACAAAAAAACAAATTAAATCCCGAAAATAAGCGTAAAAAACTAGGAGGACAAGACAGGGACCCATTTTCTACTAATATTCCAACCGTCATCTCTATTCAAATTATTGGGTCTTTTTTCAATTTCTAGGGCATCCCTCAATTTACAATGATGGAAATGACTAACCTTAGTAATGACTTGGACCTCCTCAATGTAGATGTAATGCTTAGATTTATTTGCATGCTCCTCCAAAGCAGAGAAGCGGGTCGTGCAATGCTTGATGTCAGCAGCATGCTCAGGAATCCTTTGATTAATCGAGTGACCAGTCTCACCAATGTAGGGAGTCCCACAAGAGCATGGGATAACATAAACATCATTCACATTCTTGGGGTCTACTGGGTCTTTTATAGATCTAAGGGAGCTCGGATGGTATTTAAATTCCGAAAGGTTGAAGCCACCTTATGCTTCCTTAGGATCCTTGCAATCTTGTCAGTGGTCCCTTGGATAAAAGGAAGATGAACACCCGAAAATAAATCTTTGGTATGTTTCTTAGCACTAGGACCTTTTTTAGCTCTAACACGGAATATTTGGTTTTAATAAATTAATTCAAAAACTAGTAATATTTGATTTTTATAAATTAATTTTATCTTTCAAAAACTAGTCACTTAATATAGTCGTTACATATTAATATTTTAATAAATTTATAAACTAATATCATTATTTAAATATTATTTTTGCAAGAACTAGTAGTATTTGGTTTTAATAAATTAATTTAAATATTAATTTTTGAAAAAATGAAGTCATTTAGATATAGCAGTTACCTATTAATATTTTTAATAAATTAATGAAAATTAATATCATTATTTAAATATTTTTTCAAAAATTGTCCGTTTAATATAGATGTTACTTGAAATGATGTCTCTACATTGCTCTCTATTTAAGCCTTTGCCATGCTCTGCCTCTTCATCTAGTCTTGATGATGAACCACACTTGTTGGTTCGAAACGCGTTAGCCAAAAAAATTCTCTCATGTGATTGCTAACGAAAGACTTTGTTTAATATATTTTTATGCTTTAGTAGTTTTGAGGTGTCCTTTTATATGGATCTTGCTTTGTACCTGAAATCCCATTCATTATAAAGTGATCCCATGTGCCCAAAAAAAAAACTTAATTACCTTATTGACTTGTTTATCGACTATCCATGTCTAATAATCGCACCTGGTAATTCACCCATAACATTCCCAAGTGCATCAAAGTTTTCATAAATGTGCTCAATTTATCTATTCAAATCATCCTAAGTCAACCTACCATTTATCCAACACATATTGGTCCATTTATTTAACTTAGTTTTCTTTATCCATCAAATTCACCTGGATTGGCCCAATCCTCATAAATATGGATACGCCTACCTAAAACCCTCTAGCTAATCCAATCAAAGAACCCAAGTATGTTTCATCAATGTGCACAGATGAATTCATATCCAATGTTGTGTTATAAATGAGTGTATCTCATGATTGTGATAATTAGTTACTTGTGTCAAAAGGAACTTCAACCATCCATCGCAACCACTAAGTGCAGACTTTCCAGCTTCATTGTTCCATATATAGTCGAGATAGCTAATTCATCAATCTCTATAAACCACTCATGTCCATCATCTTCGAAAATGAGGATACTTGTGTCATATTTCTCTCCTTTTCTAGCCAATTTCTCTACCAAGCCTATGTTGGTGCATTCAACTAGCATGAATTTCCACTATATATGGTGCATATAGTCTATGGAGAGGGAAATACAACTTGTCCATGGCATACCTTGACAATGGACAAAGAAATCCAAGTTGACAACTAAGGCATCAAACTTTTATCATGTTTATCTATGTTATTCAAATCACTAATGTGATTTTCTTGTGGATTCACTTGAAATCGCGCAAGGCTAAGGCCATGGACAAGGTTTCCATTTGTTTACACTATGGTTTTTTCTTCTACAATATCATAATTGTATGGAGAGTAGTAAATTGTGTCATTTACTTAACATTATGCTTCATAAGAAAATAATATCCCCCATACAAATCCTTAAGATATGCACACCTCAAATTAGTTGTGACCATCACTAATAGATTTTGTTAAGACTTTGTATGTTTATAATTATTATTTTTTATTGTCTATTCATAGATAAATAGAAAGTGTAGTTGTGACTTTTATGTACTTGTTCTAGGGTATAAATACTTGACACCATTTCCTTGTAAGAAATATATAATGATAAAGATTGTATAAACAAATATTTAGTCATTGATAATAGCATATAGAGAAGTAAGATGATTTTAATACTCTTGGTATTGGTTAAATAAATGTGACATAGGTTTACATAGAATTAGCACAAGCATTGGTTGAGAAATAGCACAACTAGATAAAAATACAACAATTATAAACCTAATGAAGTTTGAAATATATTTTATTATTAATGAAAATTGGGGAAAAAAATATTAGAATAAAAATAATAGTTACTAACTGAATAAGGGTGTCTATTGCAAGAAAAATAAGTTTCCAATACATAAATATTTCAATTATTTTTAAGAATATACTTTATAAAAAAATTCAATGAAATGAAATACTCTGTGTATATTCAAAAGAGAATAGAGGAAAAAGCTATTCATTAGGAGCCTCACTTTTAGTGATATATTCGACAAAATGTTGAAGTGACTATATTTTTCTTCATTACTATTGAGCATTAAAAATCCATATGTGTAGTAGAGTATGCCCCCTAATGCCACATAAATTGAGCATTGGTTAGATTTAATGGCCATGTGAACATAATTTCTCTAATTTCCTTCTCTAGAACATAGACATGATGAGCTTGTTGAACAAGAGTGCTAAGGACAACTACATTTATCTTGAGTTTTCTCAACTCAAATTGAAATTTTCTTTTCCTTTCCATTGAATTTTGCAAAGAGATCCTTGAATTAATTTTTTAAGTTATAGATCTTATATCCTTCATGACCTTTTATTGCACACCTCGCCAAATCAAAATAATATATTCTTTGGTTTTGTTTCAAGTCTTCTTGATTCTACACAGTGGCTGCCCTATCAATTTGGAGCCCTTTGTGGGTGCATGCTAATGATGGCCTCACATGACATGTTAATGGCAATGCAAATTTGGGAAAACAAAAATATGTGGAATTGGTGCTATAAATAGAGGTACTTATGCAATGAATTCGAAGATGATGTAAACAAATTAAATGTAGGAAATGGGTTGGTTTTAATAATATATAATTTTATTTTTAGAAATTGTGCTTAATTATGTGATTTTTGATTTTTCTTAAAGTTTGTATGTTATTTTCCATGCAAAATACAATGCATATGTTTCCTTTAGTATAATATTTAAGTATCTATATGATGGAATCTTTCTACAAAAAATTGTGAAGTTGTAGAGAAGAAATTGTTCTTGTACACGAATATTTTTCATAATTTATAAGCTTATATGTGTGTGTTAAATTATAGAAGTCATTTTACCTTTTAAATTACAAAGTCTTCTATTAGTACAACCTAAAAGGGTTTTAACATTATCAAACAATCCTCCCTCCTCCACCTTTTAAAGATTGTAGGTCTTCATGTATTTTAGTGCACCATATAAGTTTATTTCTAAATAGTTAAGACCCAAAAAAGTTATAGTGGAAATAGAATACTAAAAACTCTTAAAATTTTATATATTTAAAATCTACACAATTGACTTCGCATAGATTTTCATGGACGATGAGTTTTTCTAGCTTATCCCAAAATAATATCATTCATGTATGTGTTTCCTTAAAAATTAATAATTACGCCGTACGGCGTTTCCTTCTGAAATCAACCACCCTCTCTGCACACCTATCATCTTGTGCACCACAAGATTGTATGTTAGATGATTGCAAAATTTTCAATCGTTCGATGAAAGTGGTTACCCATTAGTCGCAGAAACGGTTCGCTGCAGGATCTGTTTATTAGATGCTTCCATCTGGGTTGGGTTTGCAACTTGGCGCAACAGTGCAAGACCGGTGTGTGTTCGCCTCCATATCGGTTTTTCAAATGCATTTCCCCTCTGCAATTTTTCCTTTTTTTTGGCCTACGGTATGCAGAGAAGGGGATGAAGAATGTTGCTTTCATAAAGTGGGCAGATTTGGTAGAACCAATTAACAAACACCTTTCCCCTCTGCTTTATTTACCCCAATTTTTTTGGGGCCTCCCCGTTTGCAGAGGAGAGGGCGCCGACGATGGTGCTTTTATATAGTGGTCGGATTTGGCAGAGGCCCCACCATTGCCTGACAGTCGTAGTTTGTACAACCATCTGCTTGGAATTGGGGTTCAAGATCTTTCTATTATCGGCCAGGTACGACTGCGAGAGGAATGGCACTGAGAAGAATCTGGCCCTGGCTGGTTATCATTCATGGGAGGCACTTTTGTTGAGGTGATCTCTGCAACCAACGATGCATTTACCAATTTCGTTTCTTCGATGTGTCTCTGTGAGTTTGGAATGTCTGGCTTTGATCGGTAATGCATAGAAAGACTTCTGTTCATGAGATTACTGGTTTATTTGTGCTGCAGGGAGCCGGAAGATTATGAGAAGAGCGCTATGGTTTTTAAATCTGAGAGGAGATTGAAGATTGAGCAAGATGGGTTTAGGATTTTAGGGAACTCCGGCGATCAGTAGAGCGATCTGACTGGATATGCTGTTGGGGACAGAACATTCAAGCTGCCCAATCCCATGTATTACGCTGTCTGATTTTAATGATTTTAATGTTTGGATTGTTTGCCTGAGGCATGACAGGTGATGATATTTTTCAAAAGTATTTTCTAATTCCAAAAATAATGCACCTGTAAGTTTCTGTTTCTAATGTTCAATCCAACTCTCTTATATTTGATGGATCATTAACTGTTCCTTTCCAGCCTCGACAACACTCAAATTTCCAGGCTATCTACCATTCTCTTCTCAATTCTTTACTGCTTGCTATGTAATTCTTTGTCTCTGCAGTTATCATCCCCTTTGAAAGGGTGGGTGTTCATGGATTGGAAGTAAAGAATGCATTCACTCCTTTCTGTTAACAAACTTCAAATTTGTTGATTGTTTCCTGATGGTCCATCTCTATTGCTTAAGTGGATTGTGGTTCTTGTTCTCTGAGAAGCTGCCGGATTAGTTTTAGGGCTATGTAAAACTGTAACTTTTCCTGATTAATATACTTATTAGAATTTAACTACTGACTGCAACAGGAAAGAGAATGTGGTTTATTTGGGGATCCAGGAATTAGGAAATTGAATCTGTGTGTTAAATTCTAGGTACCCAAGAATGAGGGATGCACTTCTGAGAACAGGACATCCAATATTTTATTCATTGTGTAATATCATTATTAGAATTTAACTACTGACTGCAACAGGAAAGAGAATGTGGTTTATTTGGGGATCCAGGAATTGGGAAATTGAATCTGTGTTAAATTCTAGGTACCCAAGAATGAGGGATGCACTTCTGAGAACAGGACATCCAATATTTTATTCATTGTGTGAATGGTAGGTTTTGATTTCAGTAGATCTTTATGAAATCAGTAATAAGTTCTATATTTCTCAATCATTGATGTCATAAGTTTGATATCTTCAGATGCAAACTGTTCTTTTTGCAGGGGAAGAGATTATCCTGCTACCTGGGGAGCCAAAGTTGGGAATAGCTAGAGGACGACACAAGACATTAACAACAGTTGGATTAGGTGATCATAGGCTCTACTGTCACACCCACTTCATGGATTGCTCTACTTGTAAATAGTCAGAGAACATTGTATGTTGGACTGATTGTTTTTGGCCTGGGGCCAACTGAATTGTTCATCTGGTGCAGCATAGCTTCTCGAGTGGATCTGAATGACAGATGGGCACATTATGCAGGACGAGGTGGATGGAATGGTAGGGCTGCATTCCAATTTCTATGCCAGATATAAAAATGGTTACTATATATCATTTTACTTTTTGATCAATGCTATTCCAAGTGATTCATTGGGCATTCTGTGGATCAGATCCTGTCATGTTGGAGGTAGGAAATGGCAAATTAACCAGAGAAGAATACCGGTCACATTTCAGCCTCTGGGCACTGATGAAGGTACTTATCATATCTTGTTCTTTGTTCCTGCTGATATGATGATGATGATATCGGCCTTGCCCTTAAATATTCTACTCTATTGTACCAAGTTAAATTAAACCCTTTTTTACCATTATATCATGCATAGCTATATGCAGACACCATTTTTGATAGGGTGTGATTTGAGATCTATGAGTTCTGGGATTGTGGAGATCCTCAGCAATGCAGAGGTGATTGCAGTCAATCAAGGTGAGAGAACTTTTGGAATTTGTGATCAACCATTAACTGCAATTATAATATATATGCTTCTATTAACTGCAATTATAATATATATGCTTCTTTCAAGGTGTATTCCAAGTAGTTAACACTCATCATTTTTACTAGGCTGACACCTCATGCTTTTGTGTTATCGTTATCATGTGCAGATCCATTGGGAGTACAAGGCCAGAAAGTCTACAACAATGACAATATGGAGGTATCATGGCAAAGATGAGCGATGGTTCCCTATAATTTAATATCTTTCCTTTCCCGACCATCTATTTATGTTACTCTATCTCGATTGTTTTGTAATGTAATGTGTATCTTTCTCTTAATGCCTGTTTGCTTACAGGTATGGGCGGGTCCTTTATCCAACAATCGTATGGTGCTAATCCTATTAATAGAAGAGAGTCAAGAGCTTCAATTATCAGCCAAATGGGAAGATATTGGCCTCAAATCTTCCCATGAAGTCCAAATTAGAAATTTGTGGAAGGTATATTTTACAGGCTAGAATAAATATACCAGAAAGGTTTGAACTTTTGCATTAAATGCATTCTAATTCTGAAGTGTATCCTTGTTCTGCAGGAATGTAGTCATTTCTTGGCGTGTATATGTGACTGGAGTTGATATTAGGATAAGCTCTGCAGAAAGACTATCAACATTACTAATAGCATTATTGGTAATTTGCAGCACAAGTCTCTGGCGAGAACATATAAGGGCAGCTTAACATCATCAGTCAAGCCACATGCATGTAAGATGTATATTTTGACAAGTGCTTCCAATTAGATACATAAAATGATGCTGGTTCAACTATTTGCTGGCTCATCTATTTCAACCCACATAAAAGGATGCTGACTCAACTTTTTCAAGCCCAACTTGAGCAGATTATTATTTGTAGCCATTTCACATTATAGTAGCACCAAACCAGTTTAGAGAATTCCTTATAAGATTCTTTTTCTATCAATAAAGGATCCATTTCATTTCATCATATGATCTAAGGTTCAAAATTTATGAACCTCATTAAGGAGGAATGTAAAAGCTTTGTGTCATTTCTCATAATATTTCTTATTATTGATTAATTAATAATTCATTACCTTCGTTTAAATACCTTGAATACCTTCACTCTTGATTTCCTTGCACATACTTGAATACCCTCATTTTACTTGGTGGTCACCCTTGATTTACTTGCACATCTTACTTAAAAGAGTCGCTAATATTAACTATTACAATAAAATAAAAAAAGTCACTAATATTAACTATTACAATAAAATAAATGTTTGTATTGATTTAAAACAAAATATTGATTAAAATTAATCTCATTCCATCATTGTAATTGTTTTTTCCCATATAAGTTTCATTATAGGTATAATTCATAATGATCACATCAAGGCAAGTTCCTTTTCATAGGATTATCATTGTTTTTTCTAATGATTTTGTTTATTATTTTTTCTTTTTGAAAATTGTTAGTGTTTTTTAATGACTTTGTTTACTATTTTTTCTTTTTATTGAAAATTAGTCATAATGGTTTTTAAAGTGGATATATATATATATGGTTTTTAAAGATTCCTTCATTTATATTTTCACTTAATATTTATCATAACCATTATGTTTTTACTTAAAACTTAATAAACTAAAATAAATAATAATAATAATTAAATAAAATATATTAAAAAAACTAAACTAAACTAAGGAAGACAAGGCAGGGATCCAATACCTTTTAATAGGGGTTGGATCTTTGCTTTTTTAGTTTAGTTTAGTTTTTTTAATACATTTTATTATTATTATTTAGTTTTATGGTTTAAAACAATTAAATTTGACCATATTATTCAATTTTAGTTATTTCTATGACTTTTTTTATTTAAATATTAATATTAATAATAATAAAACTAATTTAATTCATGATTTCTATTTATTTTATTTTATTTTTAAATTTGTCTTTTTTCTTAATGTTATTTATTTTATTCACTTATTAGTTTAACCATATTATTATTTCATTTTAGTTATTTTTATATGGACTTTTATTATTATTAAAATATTAATAATTATAATAATAAGATTAATTTAATTCATTATTCATAACTATTTGTCAATTGTTAATTAAAAAATGTTGATCACTAATAATAATTCTTAGTAAAAACTAGCTATTATATTATAATAGCTAGAAAACATCTCTCTACATCTGGTTAATTTGATCTTGTCCTTGCACATACTTGAATACCCTCATTTCACTTGCTGGTCACCCTTGATTTACTTGCACATCTTACTCAAAAGAGTAGCTAATATTAACTATTACAGTAAAATAAAAAAAGTCACTAACATTAACTATTACAATAAAATAAATGTTTGTATTGATTTAAAACAAAATATTGATTAAAATTAATCTCATTCCATCATTGTAATTGTTTTTTCCCATATAAGTTTCATTATAGGTATAATTCATAATGATCACATCAAGGCAAGTTCCTTTTCATAGGATTATCATTATTTTTTCTAATGATTTTGTTTATTATTTTTTCTTTTTGAAAATTTTTGTTTATTATCTTTTCTTTTTGAAAATTGTTAGTGTTTTTTAATGACATTGTTTACTATTTTTTCTTTTTATTGAAAATTAGTCATAATGGTTTTTAAAGTATATATATATATCCTTCATTTATATTTCACTTAATATTTATCATAACCATTTATGTTTTACTTAAAACTAATAAATAAAATAATAATAATAATAATAATAAATAAAATATATTAAAAAAACTAAACTAAACTAAGGAAGACAAGGCAGGGATCCAATACCTTTTAATAGGGGTTGGATCTTTGCTTTTTTAGTTTAGTTTAGTTTTTTTAATACATTTTATTATTATTATTTAGTTTTATGGTTTAAAACAATTAAATTTGACCATATTATTCAATTTTAGTTATTTCTATGACTTTTTTTATTTAAATATTAATATTAATAATAATAAAACTAATTTAATTCATGATTTCTATTTATTTTATTTTATTTTTAAATTTGTCTTTTTTCTTAATGTTATTTATTTTATTCACTTATTAGTTTAACCATATTATTATTTCATTTTAGTTATTTTTATATGGACTTTTATTATTATTAAAATATTAATAATTATAATAATAAGATTAATTTAATTTTATTATTTATAACTATTTGTCAACTGTTAATTAAAAAATGTTTATCACTAATAATAATTCTTAGTCAAAACTAGCTATTATATTATAATAGCTAGAAAACATCTCTCTACATCTCGTTAATTTGATTTAATTGTTCAAAAAGCATTGACAATTTTTTTTCTCTTATGTGATTTTCACTGAAAGACTTCTTAGCATACAAGAAAAGATGTTGTAAGACAGATATAAAGATATTGATTTGGTCAAATAAAATTAAATTAAAAGATAAAATTAATAATTTACTATTGGTATCTTCCATGGGGTGAATTCTTCCAACTCTTAGTTTTCATTTGCATGTTTGATGATATAGTATGTAATGTGGTTCTAGACTATTGGACAGATGTTGATGTTTTTATTTTGTGACTTTGAAAATTTTGTTGATATGTTTTTATTTTGTGACTTCGAAAATTTTGTTGATATTTAAATTTTGGACTGGATACTTAATGAACACATAGTTAATAGCCCTCGGCAAACCAATGAACAATGTGTGGATCAATGTAATATTTGGATACTTAATGAACACATAGTTAATAGCCCTCGGCAAACCAATGAACAATGTGTGGATCAATGTAATATTTTTCTGATTAATGAAAAGCAGCACCAAATAACTTTAAAAATTAATAGACCTTAATAGACCTGGTTCTCCACTGGGCAAACCACTTGCAGAAAATGTGTAAATCAATGTAATATTTTTCTGATTAATGAAAGGCACCACCAAATAACTTACTAAAAAATAAAAGTTTTTTTAGCTCCAAAGTTTTAACTACTTGTGTTCTTTTCCATGATATCACTGGAAAAGATTGATCATGAAATAAAAAATTACCAACTTATATACATTTTAAATTCGACCTTAATACCTTCCGGACAGTATTAATAATTATATATATATATATATATATATAATTATATATAATATTCTCTTAATGGGTCGTAATCATACCATTTCTAGTGGTCCATACCATCTATGTAGCGTTCTCAGTGGGGTTCTTGCAGAAAATGTGTAAATCAATGTAAAATCAATGTAATATTTTTTCTGATTAATGAAAGGCACCACCAAATAACTTAATAAAAAATAAAAGTCTTTTTAGCTCCAAAGTTTTAACTACTTGTGTTCTTTGCCATGATATCACTGGAAAAGATTGATCATGAAATAAAAAATACCAACTTATATACATTTTAAATTCGACCTTAATACCTTCCGGACATTTAATAATATATATAATATCACCAACTTATATATATTTTAAATTTGACCTTAATACCTTCCGGACATTTAATAATATATATAATATCTCTGTAATGGGTCGTAATCATACCATTTCTCTAGTGTTCCATACCATCTATGTAGCGTTCTCAGTGGGGTTCTCAGTGGGTTACAAAGTCAGAGCGCATGCACCTTTGCGAAGAGTGGGGTA
>APFE031679492.1:9075-26891 GCA_000404065.3 Pinus taeda
ATATATATATATCACTTCCTATAATATTTTGATCTATGTATGAGGGTCAAACCTAAGTCCACGACATCACTTATCATTCTCTCAACATACATTATGACCATATATATAGATCATGTCTTGGTTTAGTTCCTCCCTTGAATAATATATATTTCATCCTTATTGTTGTAAATCTTTTACCTTGTATGAGGGTTTGACAATGCTTTGCTTGTATTGTCAATACATAGTCATTGACACAGAACTTATTGGTGTTGTGGCATGGTTTTTCCAACACTCAAGGTTTTGTTACATATGTGGAGCTTTATTATCATGCCACGGTGAAATCCACCTCATGAATTCATGTGATTTAACTTTGATATATGTGTACCCTAATTTTAATGGTTGTGATCTGATTTTGCATGATCAACAGATGACATTGATTAGGGTTATTTATTGTTTGCAATGGCTACCGATCCATTGGCTCAACATTTCATTCACTTCCTTAGCCTTTGGACAGAGCTCTGCTAGCTCTGTGACTCAATTCACCTTAATTATTTGAGATTCACCCTCCATTTTACTATCAAAGGATTATAGGGTTTTATTGGCTTCATTTAGGTGTTCAATATTCTAGAAATTGTTTGAAGAACCTCCTTCATGCATTGGCATTTTCAGCTGAAGGTATTCTTTTCATTTATGTTGGGTTTTTATTTAACTTATCTATCGATACTTCTTTCCTTTCATGTGATTTCTTTTTCTATTACAAATTTAATGATTTGGTTTTCTTTTCATCTTTAGGAAATGTTTTAGCTTGGCACTCCCTTTTGGCTACATTTTCCTTTAGGAAATTTTCTTGCCATTACTTATATGTATATTGCGTATTTTGGTAGTAGCATTGTACTTGAAATGTTTTTGAGTTTGCTTAGGTATTCATTCAAAACCCACCACTAATTTTTAATGAGATTTTTCTTTTAGACTTACTTATTTATTAAATTCCAAGCCTAAATAATTCGTTGCAAAATTATAGGTATTCTCTAGTTATTTCACCCTATGGTGTTGGGGTTTTCTTTGATCCGTACTTATGCAGGAATGCAAGAAAATACATAAATACACATACACTGAGATGTAGCAGAAATAAAACTTAATTGCATTAATATCAAAGCACTGAAATATGCTTACATACAGAAATGGAAATAAACTAGCTCGGGCGATGGTAGCTTATCTCTGAGAAGAGATGTGGCAGCTACATTCCTCTGAATTTTGTTACAATGAGGCTCGAAGACATATTTAGTAGTGAGAAACAATGGAAAACCATAAACATATAAAACCTAACCCTAGGAGATGAAGTACCAAAACTATGGGCCCCGTTTGGGTAAATTGGTATATCAACTTCTCGTGGCTGTAACTTTGGCATATGATCTTATTTTTGACACGCATAATACCTTGTTAAAAATATCTATCTGAGGATTACAAATTTTGACTGCAAACATCAATTAAATTCTAATTATTACCCATTTAAAAAAAAGGTCGTTTAAGGTCTCAAAACAGCTCTGGAAGTTTTGGACCCGAAAAATTGCCAAAAATAGTAAATTGTGCTACAATTAAGGAAACTAAAAAACTGAAAGAAATAGTGGTGGGAGTCCAAGTTGAATAGGTGGGTGGCCACCAATATCCACCTAGATCATTCCTCCCCCCTTATGAAGTAATGGTCCCCATTGCCTTGAGTGCCTCCATGAGATGGGGAAACTTCTGCTGAACCTGGTCCCTGGTGAGCCACTTGCCTTGGTATAGGAGTTGTCCAGCTTTGATAACCAGATATAATTGTATCTATTGTTGGCAAGTATTATTGATCTATGTGTCCATGATCTGATCAGTTGTGGCCTGTTCCATGCTGTATGGGTTTAACTTTGTTGGTGTGAGTTTTTCTCCAATGTTTGATGTGTCCAGTAATAGTTGAAAGTATGGTATAAGGCGGTCCACATTCAACACTGGGTGCAGGCCTAGGAATGGTGGAATTCTAAGCTCAAAATCATTGTCCCCTACAGCCTTAGTGATGGTGTAAGGCCCATATCAGAGCGGGTGAAGCTTTCAGTGGGGCCCAACGAGGCACTCCTTCTGCAAATGTAACCAAACTTTGTTGCCCACCTAGAACTTGTGTGGTACTCAATGTTGATCATGATGTTGCCTGTAATTAGCATTAGCTCTATCCAATATATCATGGACTTGCTAGTAGATGTGCTGAATGCACTCAATGAAGTTGTTAGCACTGTGTTGATGGTGCTGGACCCGCCAACATGTTAGGGGATCTCCTTGGTAAGAAGTCCCAAATAGACCTCAGACCGTTTGGTGTAGGAGTCCTAGCAGTTGGTCGTACAGTGTTGCCTTGATTGTAGTTTCGTACATAGGCAAGTAAGATGCCCCTGTTGGTAGAAAGGGTGTGACATATGCGGCAAGTCAAGGAAGGTGCGTGAGCGGTTCTAACACACGGAGGGTGAGGTGAGTGTGCCCCTTGGAACTCTGTGAAAGCACGGAGTTAAGAAGGGAACACACGAGCAAAGATGCATCACAACATGGAATGCAAGTAAGCTAGGAATCCAAAGTGATGGTTAAACCAACAACACATTTAAGTAAGATTCATACATACATATACAGAAAATAGCTACACATGCATGAATAAGCAAACATATACATATATCATTTAGAGTAAACAAGATAGCTGAAATACAATACGACATATGCATGAAACGTTCTGGCTCTGTTATATTAAGAAGTGAAAGTTCCAATCATACAATACAACTGTGACCAACCACTAGTTCTGACAATGGAATGTCACAGTCACAATTGCCTGCTCCTCCAAAGAGATATACTAGTTCTTCATAATGGAGAAGCCAAGGCTCGTAACAATGCTCTCCAAGCTTTCTCTAAGATACTCCTATCAGAAGCTTGGCTGACCAAAAGCCTCTATAATGAGTTATGAGGGACTATATATAACAAAGGGTGGGGTGGCCCTTGACATTCCCCTTTGTGACAATTCATCTACCCTCATGACTCTTCATCTACTCTATGACTATTACATCCAACTATCGACACTTGAACTTCCACTTGACAAGATATTAAATACAATCTACACATGTACCCATGTGAGAAAAAATAGGCTTGATAAAGCCATGCAATACATCGCTATGACTCAGACAACTGTGGGAAGACCAACTCTTCGACTTCCTCATGATGGTCGATGGTGGTGAACTGATGCCATGCTTGGTAGCCAGCGATGGTGTTTGTGTAATCTGTGGTGACATCTTTATGGAAACGAACCCTTGCCTCCATTGCATCCGAGTACACTTCTCTAGATCCTCTGTCCAACTCGTTTGATAACATGCGCATCATTGTCTTGAGTGCAGCCAGACCAGCAACATACTGATGCATGGTGTCTGCACTAATCACCAAGTCTGGGCTGGTGGCTATGCGCATCAACTAGTCAAAGTACAAGTCAAGCTCCAATTGGATTTGTGCATTTGTCTTTGCCTTGGTGAGTGCCCCAATAGATGGGATCAAATGTGTGCACACAACAACATCCATACTCCTGAATACCCATGCATGGGAAGCCTGCAAACTAGTGATGAGCTCTGGGAGATCTTCATAGTTTTGGATCTGACTTTGGATGCATGCCTTCAACTTGACCACTTTGGGTTTCATCATCTTGGGAAAGTGTAACGAGGCCCCCTTGTATCTCATTGTCCATGTTTGCATGTAGTCAACAACAACATGCATGTTTGACAAGATATGTGCTCTCCTAGCACACCACTGTTACCAATCATTGAGATGGACAATTGCCTTATGCATGGTGCCAAACTTGGAATACAACGCCTACATGAATACCTCAAGGGACAATACTTCATCCAATATTTCCTTCTTCAACTCTGCTCGGGCAGATGTTGTAACCAGTTCTCCTCCCTGCTTGGCTATCTGCAACTCCTTAGCCATTCACTCGTTCTCTGCTATCAGGAAGTGAACACTCGATCTAGTGGCTTCAACATATGCTCTGGTAGCATTGGCCAATGCTGCTGGATGCTTGTGCACATCAGACATGATCACTCATTCCTCAAACTGTGCAGGAGATGTGTGATCATCCGGAGTAGACACTCGACGCGATTTCACAACTCTATGTTGCGACTCTTGAATGATATGTTGTGCATCTCTCCTTCCAGATTATCTCCAAGGATCTCATTGTCTCCTTAGTCACTTGGGACTTGCTCCGCTTCCGAATACGGTGAAGCTGGTGGGTCGACCTCTTGGTATTAAGGCATGAGGTCGATGTCTTGCTTTAACTCTTGCTACTCCATATCTGTATCCATCTATTTAAGTGCTTGTTCTATCTCTTGAGCGAAGTCTTGCTCCTGTGACTGCTCACCCTTTCTACTTGGTGCCAGCTGTTCAGATGAGTCTACCACCTGTACGGGTGCAGTTTCATCTGTCTATACATGTGGTGCCCCCTGCTGTACATGTTCTTGCTGCACTTCCTTCTCCTATCTGCGTAGCTCGTGTTCCTTTCAGAGTTGCTCCTTCAACTCATGCAACTCCTTCTCTATTTCCTTCATTCTTCATTTCTCTCTCTGCCTTTGCACGTTCCTCTTATCGCATTGTTACCTCTTCACCTCTATTGCCAAAACTACTTTCTGCACAAGTGGGTCTACTCTAAACTCACAAATTTGTCACCTTCTTCCTCTTGACTTTGTCGTGCATTGGTATGTTTACCTCTGTTGCTGTTGTTGCTAGTGCTCTCTTGGATGCTGCTTCATGTCGCTTCGTTAACCATTCCACAACAATGTGGACTAGTTCATTGGGCCTGTAAAAGTTGTAACAATATCTCCATGGGTCTTCCTCCACCCAATGGCATACCCCGTGGATCCACTGATACTGTACTCTCGCGCAGTGATCTTTCACTATACAATGTGGGTCATACAAATAGAAGCTTCAAACGTTGAAAGGATATTTCTTGAACTCCTATGTTTCGACATCTGCATGCTTGAGGTACTTAAGATTGACATTTTCTGTCAACTTGAAAATATGGAATTCATTCACATAAATTTAAATTAAACTAATGTCTAGATTGTTGGCTTGAGGGGGCCTGACCCAAGTTTAGCATTATTTAGCCAAAAAAATCCCTACACTACTAGCCCTTTCAGCATCATCCTACGGAGCAGGGACCGAAGTCTCACCCGAAGTAGTATGGGGGGATGTTGGAACCAAGTTTCCGCACCTTGAGATGGTCGTGATGTCGGATTATTCCATCTATTCCTGCCTTCATGTAGGTTACTTAACTCTAGGGCTTGCCATACTACCCCTTTATTCTGCCCTTCAGTACCTCTGCAAAAAGGTACGATTGACCTTCATGCAGCCCTAACCTATGGCTCAGGTACTTTCGCACTGCTAGGGTAGCGTACCGTGCAAATTTCCAAACTAGTCTAAGTGTCTTACTTATCTTATTAAACAGTGATAGTTAGCACCGCGGAAACAGATCTTCTTACTTGGGTTCACTTAACCAACATAATTACTTATATTCGCACATCATATAAGCATTATAAATGCAATTCATACACAATACAATGTAGAAATTGTTAGATGATCCAAAAATACAATCTTATCATAGGTTATAAAATTACAATAAAATAATTATTAATTTAAGATATTAAATTAATAATTATTATTCTAGAATGTTTAATTCTTTAATGGAGACATTTAGAATTAGTGTATTGTTGTAACAAATATGACTCTCCAAAAGTGTCGTATCTTAGGCTCTATTTTAGGATATTTGTTAGCTAGTTGTTTTGAATAGCATTTATTGTAAATGGACACTTGTTATTTAATAAGTGATCCATAATTAGAGGTAGTTAGGACATGGAGCTTATAAATAGCTCATTGCAAGAATGTTTGGTTGTTCGGGTGTAAACTCTTGCAAAACCAAATTATGTAATTATTTTTTCTGATTAATAAAATTACGTGTCTGAGGACACTTCTGCCATTATTGTGGTATTAGAGCTCCAGTAATGCTGCAGTGGATGTGAAGAGGAGATTCCAGCGGTACAAGTTTTTGAAAACTCCATTGAATTGCTCAGTATATGATTGGTATGGAACTTGTCCCTTTTTTGTTCAAAAGAAAAGAAATTTTATTATTGTTTTTAGATTGTTAAATCTGAAAACCAATTTCTGTATTATTATAAAAGAATAAAAAAAGAGAATTAGTAAAAATAATGAAGCGTTGCTGCATCCAAGAAACTGTCATCCCTCCCTCTGCTACTTGTTCTTCTTCAGATAACGCTCTGCACCAGTAATCGTACCCCCGGCAGGATCAGTAAGGACCCATTCAGCGCCAAAGAACTTGAGTCTGAAGCATTTTGGACCAGAAATGAAAGCAAAAGTTTCACACAGTACGAAGAATTCATTATGAATTGATCTACGTTGAGGCTGTCACGCAGTACAGAGAATTGATTATGAATTGATCTACGTTCTGAGAATTGATTATGAATGGTGTCTTCCATATGGGTTTGAGTTACTTTCAAATTGATTATGAATGGTTTCCTCCATATGGTATTACTTTCAAATTGATTTAATTCATTATATTTAAGTTGGTTATGTATGGAGGTCTATTTGCAGTTGAGCTATTGAGTTCGTATGGTTGTCGTGTGAAAGAGCAGTAACATTGGTAGCTATGAGGAAGACTGCATAAAGGATATCATTGTCAATTCACTGGTCATGGAGAAATTACAACATAAAAACAGAGGGCGCAGTGTGAAAAGTCAACGCTCTTGAGAATCTGGCAATTTATAGCTACAAAGGTTGCGTGAATTTTTGTTCGGCATGCTTGTGGAGGAGATCCTTAGTGTTATGTTGGTTGTGAACTTCGCCAAAGACTACCCCATCCTGGCTTCAATGGAAGAACTGTCTTGGTCATGTTGTTTCCCACAGCGCAGATGATGGAACGTAAAGCTTGATTTTCTCTGCGGCTTGTAGGGTGAATCGTCATGTTTTTATTCACAGAGGCTAAGATGAAATGAGCTATTGTAGAGGAAAGCGGAGTTTGTATCTTCAATTTGTTGTAAAAAATTAAGAATATGCTTGTAACTTCATGCTTTTGAGTCATTTAAAGGGCACCTGTGTTATCATTTCAAATTATTTACAAACTGCAATTTATTGCTGCGAATTCCTTCAAAGACTCTGAACGCTTTCTGTATCTCTGAACGCATTGTTGTTTGATGTGTCAAAACCCCATCCAGCTCAAGCGTTCCAGACTCTGAATGCTTTCCGTTTCAAAATCTCTAAATGCATTGTTGTTTGTAGTGCGATTTAGATATCAGCAACGATTTTTTGCAGTGAAACCAGCCAGCATGAACCAGCCTGCCAGCAAGAAGCCAGCAAAGCCAGCGTAAAGCCAGAGCGAAGCCTGTCAGCTTGGATCATAAAGTTTTTTTTTTTGTAATATAAGGCATATTGTATTTTGGAGAGATCTGGTGATTTTTTTTTAATTTTTGGGAATTTATTGTTTGTGGAGTAATAAGGTGATTTGTAAATCTTTGGAGTAATAAGGTGATTTTAATTGTATTTTTTTGAAGGATATGTGTAACTCAAAGTAATTTTACTTTGAGGGGGGTAATTGTTTTACCAAGTTTTGCAAGAGAATCATTGTAAAAGTCAAATTTTGAAAGCTACCTAGTAATTTTTTGAGAAATTGACTAGAGCCAAGTGCAAAGATCAATCATTTTTCTCCTGCTTCAACGACTATACGAGGGTCAATGCCAAGCCCCAATAGATCATGTTTTTTGCGTGGTGTGTTGTGTTGCCCATCTTGACATTTTTACTCTGATTCTTGGTGCGAAGCTTCAACGCTACAATGTCTAGGTTGATTAATTTCTTTTCTGATACCGACAAACTTGAAGGCACAAAATCTTATAAAACATGGCACCGTCTCATCGAAAGCACTCTCATTTACAATGAATTATGGCAGTGTATATGTGATGGAGATATTAAGCCAAATAAACCCACAGATGTAGCTGCACTAGCAAAATGGGAAGTTAAGAATGCCAAAGTCTTAGCTCTTATTAAATCCTCTGTGAATGATGAAATGTATGTCCATATAGAAAATGCTACAGATGCATGGTCTGCTTTGAAAACTTTTAAAGACCTCTTTGATACTCAGCCTGCATCAAAGAAAGTTGATCTACAATTAAAATTGTTACAACAAAAACTGACTGAAGGAGGTGATGTTCTTGAATATATCTCAAGACTTAAGAATATTAGGCAGGAAATCATTAATGTTGGTTTTCCAGCAATAGATGATAGTTTTATGGTTTAATTGTTGTACTTCCTTCTTCCTACACTCATTTTTTGGAGACATTACAATTAACTGGGAAATTAGAGAAATTAAAGTTTGATGAGCTCTATGAAATGTTGACCCAACATGATAAAACCTTTGGGAAGAAGAAGAAAGTTGGTGAAGATTTTTTTCTCACAGAGGCCAACACTAGTAAATCATCAACAGATAGTTCTCGAGGTAGAGGCAGAGGCAATCAGAATCAAGTAGCACAAATTCGAGGTTGAAGCTAAAGAAGAGGAAACAACTTTAATAGAGGCAACAGTTTAGGAAGGAGTAATTTTCAAGGTAGAGGAAACAACCAAGGAAGAGGGAATTTTCAAGGACAAGGAAATAATAATCAAGGTAGAGGACAATCTCAACGTAGAAGTCAAAGCAGAGGCAGAGGACAATCTTTAGGAAGAGGAAGAGACTTAAGTCAAATTGTGTGTCGAACATGTGACAAAGTTGGCAATTATGCTGAAGATTGTCGAACTTCTCTTAATAAAATTCCCAAGTTTCAGTAGCATTCAGCGCAATTTGCAAATGATCAAGATGATGATAACTCAGAATATGTTTTTACTTCCTCACCAGCATCACAACTTTCATCCCATCTTAGAAGTGATTATGAAGATGCCTGGATCTTGGATTCTGGGGCAACTCAGCACATGACTTGTCGACGTCATTTTTTTTTGGAATTTTCAAGATTGCCAACTTAATTCCATTTTTCTTGCTGATGATACAAAACATACTCCTTATGGAAAAGGAGCAGTTAAAGTTTTTCTCCCTGGCATTGGAGAAAAAATGATTTCCAGTGTATGGTATGTACCAACTTTTAAGAAAAATTTGCTCTCTTTAGTCATGATTTGACAAGCAGGACATCAGGTGATTATGGAAGATGTTTTAGTCAAGATTAATTCAGTCAAACGGAGCTTGAAAACTGTCATGACAGGTTATGAAGATGGAAAATTGTTACGGATGAAAGGGACAGTTATTCCAAGGCATTCTGATTTTGCAGGGGCAGTGACTACAGGTATTTCACCTATAAGACTATGGCATGTAAGATATGGACATTTAAATTTTGAGAGTCTTTCTCAATTGCAGAAACAAGGAATGGTTAAAGGGCTTCCCACTTTCAAAAGGTGAAGCTTGCATTTATGGTAAACAAAGTCGAGAAAGTTTTCCAACAAGTTCATGGCGTGCAAACAGGCGGCTACAACTAGTTCACAGTGATGTTTGTGGACCACTACAAACTTCCTTTGGTGGATGCAAATATTTCTTACTATTCATTGATGATTTCAGTAGAATGAATTGGGTTTACTTCTTGAAGAACAAGTCAGAAGCACTTGCTAAGTTTAAAATTTTTCGCCAACTTGTTGAAAATGAAGTCAAAGAAAAGATAGGTACTCTCAAGAGAGATAATGGGGGAGAATTCGCTTCAAATGAATTCAAAACTTATTGCAGTGAAAATGGCATAAGACAACATCTTACTAATTTTTATACTCCACAGCAAAATGGAGTAGTCGAAAGAATGAATCACACTTTGTTAGGAATGGCATGATCCATGTTAACTTTCAAGGGGTTAAGTCCAACATATTGGGCAGAAGCAATACATATAGTTGTCTACTTAAGAAACAGATCTCCAACTACTTCTTTAGACGGAATCACACCTTATGTAGCTTGGTTTGGTTTCAAACCTCGAGTTAAACATCTTAGAGTTTTTGGATCAGTATGTTATTCCTTAGTTCCGAAATAAAAACGAACTAAGCTTGACTCAAGAAGTTTAAAATGCACAATGATTGGCTATTCTGATGAGAAGAAAGGGTATCATCTTTTGACCAATGGAAAATTCATTGTGAGCATGGATGTCATTTTTGATGAAATTGAGAATAAGAGTGCTAAAGAAATTGAAAATCTTCTTCACAAGTTAGAAACTAAGGGAAGTAAAAGAAATGGAAAAATGCAAAGTCAACCAACTTCACCAAATTGGTATGAACTTGACTTTCCTTCCTCTGAAGATGAATCATCCAGTCCATCCACATCAACAACATCATCTAGGTCTTCTAGTAGTTCATCCGCATCTCCAAGCAGCAACAGTTCTTCTGACAATGATTCTCCAGACTCTTCACCTGAACGAAGAACATCAATATATATTAATCCTCTTTACAATGATGGAGATTTTATAGAAGCACAAACAAGTGAGCACCAACTACCAAAATGGGCAGTTCAACTTTTGAAAGATGTAAAGCCTGATGAGCAAAATAAAATAGGCACTAGAAGGGCACATAGAGGTGAAGGCAATTTTGCCTTGATAGCACATGATTTGACTGAACCTTCCACATATAAAGAAGCAGTAAAACATAAAGAATGGCAACAGGCTATGGTTGAAGAATATCAAGCAATAATTGATAACAACACTTGGAAACTTGTTGATTGTCCATCAAATGTTAAACCCATAGGATGCAAATGGGTTTATAGAATTAAGTATAATCAAAAGGGAGAACTCGAAAAGTATAAAGCACGACTTGTCGCAAAAGGTTTTACGCGGCAGGAAGGCATTGATTATGAGGAAATGTTTGCTCCTACAGCTAAATGGAACACCATCCGATTAACACTTGCATTTACCGCTCAGAAAGGATGGAAAGTTCATCAAATGGATGTGAAAAGTGCTTTTCTCAATGGGGATTTATAGGGGGAAGTGTATATGACCCAACCGCTAGGTTTTGAAATTGAAGGACAAGAATATAAGTTTGCAAATTGATCAAGGCTTTATATGGATTAAAACAAGCTCCCCGAGCTTGGTATGCAAAGATGGATGAACACCTTAAGAAAGTTGGTTTTCAACGAAGTGAATCTGATGATACTTTGTATGTGCGCCAACAGGGAAAATATCTGGTAATTCTTGTTATGTATGTAGATGATTTGATCATTACTGGAAACCATGATGATCATATTGCACAGGTGAAAAAGGAGTTACATGCAGCTTTTAAGATGACAGATTTGGGATTACTTCACTACTATCTTGGAATTGAAGTCTTCCAACGTCCACATCATATTTTCATTTCTCAGAGTAAGTATGCAGCAGAGGTTCTTCAACGATTTGGCATGCAGGATTGCAAGCTCGTTCTCACCCCCATGGAGCAAAACTTGAAACTTTCAAAATTTGAGGGGGGGGGGGGGGGGATAGTACAACTTACACACAATTGATTTGCGGCTTGATTTATTTGACAAATACTTGTCCTGATCTATCTTATGCAGTCAGTATTCTTTCACTTTTTATGCAGGAACCACGAGACAGCCACTAGAAGGCAGCCAAAAGAGTTCTTCGATATATCCAAGGAACAAAATATTTTGGTCTTCTTTACATAAAGACTAAAATTTTTGTACTTGGTGGATATTTCGATGGCGACTTTGCTGGAAGTATTGATGCTCAAGCATCAACATCAGGTTATTTAATGAACATGGGGTCAGCAACAGTATCTTGGAGTTGTAAGAAATAAGCTACAGTGGCCACTTCTTCAGCAGAATCAAAGTACATTTTAGCATGGGAAGCAGCATGTGAAATTGTTTGGTTGCACAGAATTTTGCAGGACTTGGGCATTTCTTAGGCAGAAGCTACATCATTATTCATTGACAGTCAGTCAGCCATCAAACTTTCCAAGAACCCAGTTTTTCATTGAAAGGCAAAGCATGTGGACACCAAGTATCATCATATCAGATCTCTCATTGCCAAATATGTCCTCAAGTCAGTTTATTGTCCTTCCGAAGATCAGATCTTTGACATTTTCATGAAACCACTTGGCAGAATAAAATTTACTAAGTTCAGGGATGAACTTGGTATCTGTTGTAATGTATCTTTGGATCATAGGGGGGAATCTTAGATGATCCAAAAATACAATCTTATCATAGGTTATAAAATTAGAATAAAATAATTATTAATTTAAGATATTAAATTAATAATTATTATTCTAGAATGTTTAATTATTTAATGAGAGACATTTAGAATTAGTGTATTGTTGTAACAAGATATGACTCTCCAAAAGTGTCGTATCTTAGGCTCTTTTTTTAGGAGATTTGTTAGCTAGTTGTTTTGAATAGCATTTATTGTAAATGGACACTTGTTATTTAATAAGCGATCCATAATTAGAGGTAGTTAGGACATGGAGCTTATAAATAGCTCATTGCAAGAGTGTTTGGTTGTTCGGGTGTAAACTCTTGCAAAATCAAATTATGTAATTATTTTTTCTGATTAATAAAATTACATGTCTGAGGACACTTCTGCCATTATAAATTCTCACTGTAGATTAACCTGATTATGCAATATTACTAAAGAAAAATACTTAATCTACTTCTACAATCAAACTTGCGGAATCTTAATACATTTAAACAAGATCAAGCAGAACACATATAACAGAGAAGAAGAATCAATGCACATGAAACACAAAAGAATACTCTCGGGAAAGCCTCAGCTAAAAACACCACTATATGTATTATCATAAAAGTGGAAATATCTCGGGATTACACACGGCTTTAGCTCTCACAGCTATCCAGCTCTCAGTACAATCCCTCACTACTGCTCATAGATAGAATAGATTGCTCATATGCCTTCTCCTCTATCCTCCAAGCCTCCTATTTCCTTGCGCATTTTTCCCTGGGTGATCCAGCTATAACCTTATGTGACACTAATCTCACACACTACTCCAACAAACTGTAAAACTGCACAAATCTCAAGGAATGAATTCCTTCTGCATGCAAGAGATTTTATTATAGGAAAATTCTTGCAACTGATAGTACATTGTCCCTGTCTTTAATCTCAACTGGCTCTTTGTCTGAACTGACATGCATGAGTTATTTATGAGAGAATCCTCAGTTATCTAGAATATACTAGTTGCATGCATGCATGCATTAACTGACTGAACTCACAATTAGTTCGTCAAACTGTTTGGAACTAATTTAACTGGACATAACTCAGTTAACTGAGCTAACTAATTACAACTCAATAATAACTCATCCTTATCTTCGTAATTAAGGGATAATCTCCTTAATTTAAGGGATAACTGTTGCATGACGTCACAAAGACTTCTAGCTTGAATTTCTCCTACTAATTAATTCGATATGAATTAATTACTTATTTTTCAAGCAGCTGGTGAGACTAAATTCGAATTTTAATTCAAGGACAAATTAAAATTGGAATATTCTTGTTGCCACATTTCAACACTCCCTCTCAACAAGAAAGGGATTATCTACCACCTCGATCCTGTTTTTATGGAACTCGAATTTACACTTTGACAATGCCTTAGTCAAAATGTCAGCATCTTGCTCCTTGATCAAAATATACTACAACAACATGATCCTCCTCACCACACACTCTCTGAGATGATGATACCGATTGCCAATGTGCTTCGACCTGTCATGAAATACTGGATTCTCAGAGAGTGATAAAACTATGATTATCACAATATATCACAGTTGGATCCATCCTTTGATCAAACAAACCAACTAGAATTTTCTGCATCCAAATGGCCTCACATGTTGCCTGACTTGCAGCCATGTATTCAACCTCTACTAAAATGAGTGCAACTGACCTTTGTTTCCTGCTGTACCAAGAAACAAAAGTTGACCCAAGGTTGAAAATTCCTCCTGATGTGCTCTGTTATCTCAAAATCAAACCCTGGAAGGCTGCAGACCAGGAAGACTTCAAGTAACTATTTCAAACCAATCTTTTGACTAAGGCTTAACCTCCTTAGTCTGAGAGGGCTCTCTCAAAAGGGTTATTGATTTTGAATAATAATAAGATGGCTAACTCTTGTGGAATAACATTGACAAATATGAACGCTGGATAAACATTACATAAGTTTCCATTGGGCCTATGGAGTCAATCATACTTTAGTAAACAATGTCACTTCCTTTACATAGAAGTCAGGGCACTTAGCATTTATATGTTCAGAACACAACTCATATAAAACCACAGTTCATAAATGCATACAGGAAATTAGAGCACAATCAGTGAATTCTGAGTGATTACACATCTATGCAACTGTAAAAGACATTAAGGAAAGAATAAATCACACATTCTGAACATGGAAATCCTTCATGAATCCTGAGAAGAAAAACAGCCAACTTATATTACTGAACTCTGTTTATACATAAGCCAAAACAATACTCTGTTATAAAATTTCCCAACCCCCATTACATTGTTGTCTCAGCTATATATAGAATCCTTATTCTAACTAGTTCGAGCTTCCTCCTCCAGCATGAGGGGAATTTGATAACTCAATAACTATCTCTAATGACACCTATCAGCTATTTAACTAACTATTAAATACAATAAAGTGTTGACTGGAATTTTAAAGAGTTCTAAATTAAATATGACTCTAACTCCATTTTCCATGCAATAGTGGCTTCTCCCTGTTCTTTGACACCTGGTCCTCTTTTGATTTGGATGAGCTGGATGTTTAATACTCCATATTGACCTTGAACGATGAATCTTTAACTGCCCAGTAGTATTAGGAGATGTCCCTTGCTTCTCGGCTCCTTTTTCCTTAAATTGTTCGAATGTATAACATCATGTCTTCTAGCCTTTAATAACCCAAGATATGGAACACTGCCACATTTTTGATGTGCTGTAGGCTGCATTGATGAACATGTGTGCAGGCAAAAATTTCTTGTATGCAAATCATTTAATGCCTTTTTAACGGTGATAAAGGGGCTTTATAACAGAAATTTAGACTTGGGTTAAAACATTCCACCTTTTTTAAATGTACACCTGTCTTGGTCTGAATGGCTATTGTAGCTCCATATGATGTCTTGCATACCCTTTAGGTGTCTCTCTTTCAAAATTCCCGTTCATAATACAAAACTGCCTGTCTGTGTTAAAATCATCACCTACAACAGTTTCGTAGCGCGCTACAAAACTGCTGAATTATTTGAAACAGCTTGATTTTGACCCGAGATTTTTATCACCTAAACATTTGATTGCCAAAAATTCCCTTTGATTTTTCATATGTGTAGTAGGGATTTACATGTCTTCAAAACAATAATACTAAGCAAATTTGACAAAAATTTGGAACAAAACCTTTCTTGAAAAGAAAATTCATTTAGCAGGTAACTGACATAGCTGTGCCTTCAGGTCTCTAGCAGCTTTATTCAGTTCGTTAATCTCATCTTCAACTGCTTCTATTTGGCTCTTCATGGCTGCTATATAATCTCCTTGAGATGTGATGACTATTTTGTTTGTATCTTTTTGCCTAACTTTCTCGGTTTCCTTTGTTCTTGGCAGCGCTTCCTTTACTTGCTTCCTTGTAATAGGTCTTCTGGGTTTAAAAATAAATTCTTCACCTGGCTCATCGAATTTAAGCCTTTTTGAGGCTTTAGACTTCTTGTTACCTTCTTGCGGTGACTGTGTCAAATCAATTTGAACTGGTTCAGACTGCTCGAATTCAATGGCCTGTAATAAATCATTCAAGCTTGCCTTAGACACTGGGCTCTCTTCAACAGCTATGGCTTTACCTTTTTCCTTATTTATTTGGCTTCTTGTCCTTACCCTTGAGACTGCTTCAGGTCTGCTTGTTTCGGGTACAGTCTTCTTACCCTGAGTTTTTTCCTTTGTTGATTTCTGAGGTTGCTCTTGAATGATTAATGGCTTCACTGGTTTTCTTAGCTGTGACTTGGTTTTCTTTTTAGCTCTTACTTCCTTTTGAAGCTCAGCTATGGTGAATTCTCTGGCTGGTTGTGGAGTAAGGCCAGTTTTGCTTTGGAATCCAGCCATGAAAATAAACGAATTCCAGTCTCTGCCTATCTTTTGGAGGCCATCTAAAACTAGCAACTTAATCAAACCATGATGAAATAAAGAGGTTTTACAGTCCTCTTTCCTCAGCTGCACCTTATCACACATCTTACTCAAACTGTGAAACAAATAAAAAGGAATGTCTTTGGAGACTTTCCCAGTGAAATGCAAAAGCAGTTTAAAATGGTAAGAATAGACCTTATTGTACCTTCCTTCACAGGTCAAATATTTCTGTATGCGTGTGAGAAGAAGAGAATAATGTTCCTTGACATAATTTCTGGGCACTGCTTTTGTTAAGTCTTCATTTACATATGCCTCCTTTAAAAACTCCTTACAAGGATTCATATCAAACTTAAAATTTTTAAACCATTCTTCCCGTCCTCTTGGGATCTCTGTCACAGCATATATTACTTCTGGAGAAACCTGTACTTCTAGCATAGCTATCTTTGAATTTAAACCAATGAATTTTAGCGCAAATTCTTTAGTTACGTGCACATGTCCTCCTTGTAGTTTTTTGCAAAAGTTCCAGCACCCGGCATCTTTGAATGCTTTCTTCACGCCTTCATCCCTCAACGCTATGTCCAGGCCTTCAGGTTCAGTCCTTTGGCATTTACCGGATCTGTGCTCTTTTCTCTCCATTTTTTCCTTCGAGATCTTCACACACAAAGTCTAACAGCTCTGGTCGAAATGGTGATTCAGCTCCTTTTTTTTTAATTCAGCCTCACTTGTAATCAGGCTCGCTTGAAATCAGCCTCGCTTGAAATTCAAATTCTTTCATTGAAACACTTCAAAACATAATCAGGCAGACTTGTCACTCATGCAACACTTACGACCATCATTAAGGTCTATGCACGGTAAAATCTCTTGGGAATGATTTTTCTGTGCATATCAACAGCCTATTGGTGGAGTAGTGGCAAATGAGCGTTCAAACGTGATACGAGAGGTACACAAACTGACATGAGTGGACACAATTGATGACTCACCTACGGGCTTGACATTTTGGGAAAGATTCGTTGAGAAATGCACAAATCCATGATTTCGCAGCACTGTTAGTTATAAATTCTAATGATGCGCTGCGAAATTGCCTAATCATGACGCGCTGCGAAACTGCTAAACCATGATTGCGATGCGAAACTGGCAAATGAGATTACGCTGCAAAATCACTAAAAGACACGGTGACTCAGATAAGACAAGACATGACTATGGAACAATGATGGGTGGAGGAGAACCAATAGGAGTCGAGCATGGTTTGAGTTAAAAACTTTTAAAACTCCAAATCCTAAGTGAGAAAAATAAAATGAAATCAACTTCAACACAGACCTTTGTCATCAGACTAGGACAAACAATTATATGCATCAAATTTTTTTAGTTCTAAGTGATAACAGGTTCTTTAACTATAGAGGGGAGGGTGAGAGTGAGTCCCAAGTCGGTTGGGAGGAAGCTCCAACTATGCTTGGAACACACAACACAACAGGACGTGCACAACTTCTAGAGGAGTAGTCCACACGAATGCGGAAGTCACAACACACAAGGGAATATAACACGTACAACGCTTAGCAGATGATGTAGGTTTTAACCCCATACAAAATTTACCTGCATACGAATTCTAAATCACAGGAAAAATAAAAATGCGAGAGCATAACACATAAAACACATATACACAGAGATTTCCCACTGGATCCCAAAACTGGGACTACGAGCTTGATTTTT
>APFE031679492.1:31091-43626 GCA_000404065.3 Pinus taeda
CAGAGCCTTCGCCGTAGCTTCCCCTGATACATTCAGCAATACTGAATCTGAGAACACAATCGTATTGTGCTCTTTGCCTTCCGATCCAACTTCTTCCATTCTTCATCGGTCACTCCCGTTGGTTTAGTACCCGGATCTACCGCGATCCACTGATCTTTATCCACCAACAGATCCTCCATCTTGAGTTTCCACAACTCAAAACTCTGACCATTGAACTCCTCAATCTCTATCTTTCCGCTGCTCGCCTTCTTTCACCACCAGAATTGATCTCATAGATCTCCCACTGAACAGGGTCTACCACAAGCTCGAGCGAAACCCCTCAGCAAAAAGGCGTCCCCTTGAAGCCAAAACAGCACTGATACCAAATCTAGGTTTTAATCCCGTACAGAAATTACCTGCATACGAATTCTAAATCACAGGAAAAATAAAAATGCGAGAGCATAACACATAAAACACATATACACAGAGATTTCCCACTAGATCCCAAACCGGGACTACCAGCTTGATTTTTCATTATGTTCCTTTCAATGTTACAATACATATTTATACATGCCAAAGCATCCAATACCATGGACCGAAAACCATCGCGTCCAAAACCATGGACCGAAAAACCATAGGTAGGTTCGCCCAACCTAATATAGAGTCCAATCCAACAGATGAGTCTGCACGAGTGCAATGGTTGTTATAGCAAGTTTTATGTGAAAGGTTTGTCTGATGTCCAAGGAGGTAGCCACCCCAAGTGAGACATCGTTAACAACATATATGGAATATTTTCATTAACATATTATGTATTACACTAAGTGAAATAAGTTCAAGCGTTGAACACAGGTTAAAGCAATATGCATTACAAGTGTTCAAGATTAATCTTACAACAGTTACAATACATGTGTGAAAATGTGTTGGCCTATTAGCAGGCTTTTGAATGAAGTGAAATTTCCAAGACACATCGTTACACCATACATCACTAACCTTGTGTGCGAGGTGTTGGCGCCACTACTTACTCCTCAAAGAAAATATTACAGACTCTCTTGTCTATGTGGGAGGAGATGAGGTGAAAATTCCTTTGCATGTACAAATGAGCGGGTATTTATAGCCAAGGGTGAAACTGACGATTGTGGTTGTTCGACTACCCTCATGACTGTTTGACTTCCATGAATTGTTGACTTTACATGACTCTTTGTAAAACAAGTGGGTCTCTTAGACTTCCACATTACATTACATTGATTGACAACATGGCCCACAATAGAGATGTGGACGACATGACTTGACATGGAAGTGTTGGTACATTCATGCTACTGCTGGAGTGCATGTTGAGTTTTAGTGCTACTGGGTGATGGATGTCTTCATGGTGTGTCACATATTCACCTCTGCATGGAAAAGTGCATGAAGTCTTTGATGGTCATTGGTTTTCTTGATGTTGCTTCTGCATGTTGCTCCTTTCTTGTATCTTGGAAGGCTTGACAGGCTCATCTGTTCGTGAAAGGTGAATATTCGTCTATCCATGAGCACATCTTGTATGTTTCCTCATTTGTCCATCCGCGAACACATCTTTGCATGATCATTTGTTCACGAGCACATCTCTTCGTATCCATCATTCATTCGTATGTTGGTGAATCATCCTTTTGCATGTGCTCCCTTCGTTCATCCCATTCATCGTTGCGCCATGTTTTTTTGTGTCCCTGTACCTACAATCACTCATGATGAGACGAAATCAAACCCAAAAAGCTCCTAGTATACCATGACACATGATCATTTCGGATGTAGGTTACCTGGATAGGCAACAAGGTTGCAAGGAAGTATGATGGCTTTAGGCACTGCTGATGAGAACTACACAAGGGTCACTAAGTGATGAAGATGGGCAATCCGAGTTGACAGTGACTGTCCACGAGGTCTCGCATGGCTGGTGGGAAAAACTGCGCAAAGTTTGGGAGGAACAGTCCGAGCTACGAGGAGGCAGGGCAGACAAAATCTACGCACTTTATGGAATGAGCAGGTAGCGTGTGCTTGATATTAAAATTTGCGCAATTTCTTGGAGGAACAAGTTGGGCTGCAGGGAGGATTGGAAGATAACATTTGCACAATTGTTTGGAGGAATGGGCTAGAAGCTTTACAGCCAAAACTGTGCAATTCCTATAGGGAACTCGCAGTTGGCTGTTGGGTCACTGGTAGCAAAAACTGTGCAATTCCTATAGGGAACTGGAAGTCAAATGCTGGAGCTTGGTAGCAAAAACTGCGCAATTCCTAGAGGGAACTAGAAGTCTGCTGCTTGGAGCTGCAAACGAGAAAAACTGCGCTGATGCTGGAGGCCGGCTTTTCGATCACCTCTATACAATTTCTGATCTGAGTGGACTGTTGGGCAGCAGAGGGATTTCTCATGAAAACTGTGCAATCCTCTAGGTGAGTAACTGGTCGGTTGTTGGGAGGACTGGCTGGAAAAACTACGCAATTTTCTGAGGGAGATAGAGATGAGCACTAGGTGTCTGTTCGGCCTATCTGCATAATTTTCCCAGCCAACAAAGCGGGCAAGGTCTGCAGCCTCTGCACATTTTTTTAGGGAAATGAGTCCCAGGGTGGCTGCCGGGTCAAATTCTCCGATTGACCAGCTTGAAGGTTGATTGATTTTATTGTAGGAAGCGCAGCTTGAAATGAATTGTTGGTGCTTCTATGCTATTCTGGGTGACAATCGATTGAGTCAATGGTGCGGTGATGGTCGGGCTGTCAGAGGGGAGTCCAGTCTTTAGAGCTTCAGAAAAATGACTAAGTGTGTGAACAAGTGAAAGATGCATATGTGATCCTGCAAACACACACTTACATGAGTCAACGATGAGACGACTCAAACCATCCAGACACACATGTTCAACATGATTGACCAACGTTGCAAGCAACAAGCGCGACACTTGTGATTGATCGTTGATCGACCGTGATGACGCTGGCGCGATAGGGAATGTGAATTCGTGTGTGAGTGCAACAGATGTTTTCATAGCGAACACAACATGTACACACGAAGCGAAAACCTTGAGCATGACCAGAACATGGTCACAAGCATGAGATTGACATAAACATGCAAAAGCTTGGTTGGAATGAACAAGCAAGCGAATGCGAAGACTCACAGGAGCTCACGGAGTGAACCCAAGTGTGTGCAGTCATAAAGTGAAACTCTTAAGGGAGGCTCCGAAATTGGGCGCAGGCAAACAATTTGGAGGGTGGTTGCAGCCGCTACAACATGAACATGCGCTTATCAAAAGATGCCATTTTGATTAATCAATGCTAGTGCAACATTTCAGAGAGCCATGGATATAGCTTTCAAAGGTTTGGTGAATAAAACAATGGTCATTTATTTAAATGATATAACTGTATATTCAAAGAAGCACAATAATTATTTAAAGGACCTAAAGCAAATCTTTGAATGTTGTAAAATATATGGAATATCTCTAAATTCAAAGAAATCTTTCTTTAATTTAAGTGAATGTAAACTTCTTGGATTTATTGTATCTGAAGATGGCATCCATATCGATCGTGATAGGATAAGAGAAATTATGAAATCTCTTTGCCTCACAACAAAAATTCCATGCAATCTTTCCTAGTTCAGATAAATTTTGTCAAAATATTTGTTCCTGAATTTTCACGAATTGTTTTACCCTTCCAATCTATGATCAAGGAAAAATTTGTTTTTAAATGGGACATACAAAGCATGAAGCTTTCAATATTATCAAACAAGCAATTATAAATGCTCCCTCTTTAGCAACTCCGAATTTTTCTAATCATTTTTATTTTATATACTTTTTCTTCCGAAACATCATATGCAACTATTTTGACTCAAGTCAATGATGAGAAAGTTGAAGTACCAATTTCTTTCTTTAGCTCCAATTTGCAATGTGATGAATTGAACTACTCAGATGTTGAAAAACATGCTTTTTCTGTTTTCAGCTCAGTAAAACATTTCAAACCTTTTCTTCTTAAAAATAAAACTAAATTAATAGTTCCATTCTCATCAGTGAGACATTTATTGATGCAAAGAGAATTAGGTGAGAAAAGAGAAAATTGGGTAACAACACTGCAATAATATGACATTGATATTAGACCAACTAAAATTGTTAGAGGTCAAGGTTTTTGCATAATGTTAGCTGGAGCATCCAAGCTACCAGCACCAGAAGATTCAGGTGATGATATACAAATATGAGAGGTAAGCCTCAATGATACTGAATCTAAATATGCCGATATTATCTTTTATTTGAAAATGGATATGCCCCTATGCAACTCAGTTACAAAAGAAAAAGGGCTTTGAGATTAAAATCTAAGCAATATGAAATAATCAATGATTTTTTGTTTAGGAAGAATTATGATTCTATTTTACTTAGGTGCCTTGAAAAATATGAGGCATAAAAGGTTTTGTAGGAGCTCCATGATGGACTAGCTAGTGGACATTTTGGAGGAGACACAACAACACATAAAATCATGCATGCTGGCTATTATTGGCCAACCTTATTCAAATATGCACATGAATATGTAAGGAAGTGAAAATTTTGTTAAACCACTGCTGGAAGACAAAGGAAGCTCGCATTACCATTACAGTTGGTCAACATTGAACAACCATTTGAACAATGGGGACTGGACATAATAGGTGAGATTGTTCCTCACTCTTCAAAGCAACATAGATATATCTTCAAAATATTTGATTAATTCACTAAGTGGGTGGAAGAAATTCCACCCAGGGTAGCCAATTCTGAAAAAATTATTGAATTTATTGATCAATTTATTATTACCATATTTGGTCTACCAACTGGCCTCATGTTTGACAATGCAACCTATTTCACAAGCAATGCCATGATACAATTTTATCTTAAAACATGTTTTAAACTTAAATATTCTGCTAACTATTATCCTCAAGGAAATGGTTTAGCTGAATCAACAAATAAAAACCTCATAAGGATCATTAAACGAACTATTGATCAGAGTCAGAAAAATTGGCATAAATATTTAACATATCCTCTATGGGCAGATTGGATAACACAGAAGGCCTCAATAAGCACTTCTCCTTTTAATATGGTCGATGGAAAGGAAGTTGTTCTTCCTACAAATGTAGCTATTCCCTATCTAGACCTACTTCAATTTATTGAAGAAACTCATTCCTCTTCTATGCAATTAAGGAAATAACAAATCCTCAAACTTTAAGAAGAAAGAGATAAAGCCAAAACCATACATGCACATCATCAACAGTTAGTCAAATCTTAATTTTAATCCAAATTTTGTAAGTCTTAAATCTTTTCAACTCAAAGATATTGTATTGAAGTGGGATAAATCACATGAGGAAAAAGGTAAGCATACCAAATTCCAAAGAATGTGGCTTGGCCCATTTCAGACTATAGAACAAATTGGCCCATCAACATTTCTATTGCAAGATTTATCAAGCAAGAGAGATTCTCTGCCCGTGAAGGGGCAGATTTTGAAGAAATATTTTTCATAGAAGATAACCTCTTATATCCCTTGTACAATATCATCTTTACTTTTCCTAGGAAAAAAAAAGTTAAATAGTATTTACTTTTGGCTTCACAATAAAAAATCTCTTCAAATATTTTTTATTTTTCACTTGTATAAGTAGAGATTGTTAAGGAAATAATAATGACATTCGAAAATAAGCTCAGTTCTATCTCTTTGAAATCTTCTTGTTTCCACCAAAATTATTTATTCTTTGTGAAATCCCAACTTCATAAAGAGACCTTGTTCTATTATCATTCAAGAAAAGTATCTCTAAAAAAGTAAAAAAAAAACTCTTTGCAGATAAGTACCTTTAACTCTATATTTGTCATCTAAAAAATCTTAAGGAATCAATGGTTCTCCCCATCCAAAAACCTTTCTCTTTTAGAGTGTAATTCTAAAATATAATAAAAGTTAAAAGATAAGAGGTCTCATCACGAGCTCACTTACCATGTTCATAGGGAAGTAATAGACTGACATTACCAATACTGCATATCAAAACATGGTAATGGCTTGAGATTATTTTTAATCAAAAGATAGGGGGTCTCATCATGAGCCAACTTTTTCGGTTGAATTACAACCAGTGGATGGTGTTGTCACTGTTTGGCCACAAAACCAAGACAATGAATTTTAAGTAGGAAAAAGAAATTTTTAAGAAGAAAAATAAACTGTTTAAAAAGAAAGAGAAGAGAATAAGTATATGAGTTTGAATTCATCTCTAAAAATTGCACTCTTATTTGGATGGGATACTGAATCATTGATCGTTAAAAGGTAACCCTGTCAAGGCTATGGACGGCTGCTAGCAATAGAGGCTCTACCGGTGGTAAATGAGTACATCTAAAAGCTAATATGCAAGAGGCCCCTACTTTATCTTTAAACCAAGTAAAGGCTGATATAGACAAAGGAATTTTCATTTTGAAGAGGATATCAAGTGAATGATAATTAGGAGAGTTTTTTTCTGATTCAGAGAAATGTTACTTATCTTAAATTTCATGTAATTCCTGTTTTCTGAACTATCTTTATTTTGGAAGTTTTAGAAGTTTCAAAATAATCAGAGATAACTGGTCCTTCCAGTGAATCACCAATTGTTGTACTATTCAACAAACCCCCCTCATTTATTTATTTAATAATTAATATTCTATTGATAAATGGGGACGCTTTATAAAAATTCTCCAAAAAACTTAGCACATAAGAGCTTCCTTTTTGAATTACTATAAATAAAATTTCTAATAAACATAGGATATTGAGCCAAAATCCCTTTATGACTAGCTATTCTCGCTTTATCGCATATCATTAGAACTTATGTGTCAGAGTTTAATTAACAATCGGAATTTGCGAATTGCGATAAAAGCGACCATCGTAATAGATTTATGGTATCATTAAGCTCTTCATTAAAACTAAGGCTTAAAGCATTTCTTATAAAATACATTACCTATAGAAATCGCATAGTGGCATTTATAAAAGCACAAACAAGAAAAAACTTTAGAATACATGACTTGTGATATTGCAACATAAAAATCCTAATACTCATCACATCGCGGCCTTTTACACAAAAGCCAAACTTGTGAACCACGAAAAGTTGCGGAATGCGATATGACTCGGACCCGATGGAAATATGTGATAATTGTTATAACTTAGATCATATTTGGTGCATACTAAAAAGTCCACTTATGCAACAATCATTCATTCAAATGAAATGTGCTCAAAAGTATAAAAGGTATGTCACTTACATCGCATGTCACAAGATACTAAATAACTTTGAAATAATGCATAACTGAAGTGCGATGTTGTGATTTGTGATATTGCAATAATCTTTATCATGATCGCATAATTGACATTGCGCTCTTTAACTCATCAACTTGAATTAGTTTTTACACATTTGCAATGTGATGGCTTAAATGAATAATAAAGGAAATAATGAGAATATCTTAGCACATATTTAATGAGTTTTAATGGCATTTATGTTTAAAACGTCTCGATGTGATTCGATATGTTTCATCTGCATTTTTGAATAAAATCTTCTTCCTTGTCATATCTTAGAATTAATTGTATCATTGTATGTTCACTATCATTTTCTCTCTATATGTTTATCCTATAATCTCCTTTTCTCAATTTTAGGGAACCTCCAAGAGAAACAATGTTTGAAAAGATGGCGAAGAAGGGAAAAGCTACTGCATCTAAGAAATTTGACATGACACACTCTTCTTTGATGACAGAGGAACCACATCGAGGGAGGCCATGTATAACTTATGGGAAGAAGAGAAATTGAGGCCACTTGAAACTGAGGAAACAGTTGATGCCAAAGAATCATCTGATGCTTCCTACTTTGAGGCAGCATGTTCGTTTTTAGACAGAATAGTTGCAAGGCCCAAGTTATTACCATACATAGATATGGTGAAATGGTGATTGATAATGTGAATATTTCAGATAGAACTTTCAGAAATGCAAGACATGAGGTCATGGGGTCTTTCACGCCAGATAATTTGCACCAAATGTACCATCTACCAAAGCCTCAAAATCTCTATGACAAATATTTCCTCGAACATTTCCAAAGAGAATGAGGACCCATTGGACGTTACACAGAACTGGAGGTCAAGTTCAGGAAAATTCAAATAGGAGAAATCCGGTATGTATCCAATTTGATCCCTCTCGAGTCCACATAATTTCGCAATTGCGATGATGTGTAGATTATTTGGGAAAGTTGATAGTACCAAATTTTCTATAGAATGGCTTCCATTGATTGAAGCAGTGGTTAACGCAATGATTATGAATTGGATTTATATTTTATCAGAAAATTTAGTTATGGCTATTAGGGAGTATGTGCAAAAGAGAAATATCTCCTCAAGAACTATTCCCCCCTTTTTATATGAGCACTTATGTAATGGACGCCATTTTGTTTCTCTCAATTTCCAAACATGGGTTGGAAGTGGACTGTACATAACCCTCTCCCCATCCATGTGTATCATAAAATATTTTGGGAATCCCAATTCAGTTCCCATTTTTACAAAATCTGCCATAGTATTATGTTGCATATTTATAAAACCATTTTTGATAAACCAGCCCCCAGTGTTTCTGAAGAAGTCAAGATAGACATACTTCCAGTCACAAGATGGTTCAATGAAGAAACATTCACTTATATCAGAGTTTTTGGGAGCATTGCAGCTCCACATGTCCTCCCATATTATGTTTCCGACAAGCTAATGGCAAGAGAAATAGCTTACCAGACAGCAGGGGATGGTTTAACCAAATCCCTAAAGGAAATAAAAAAACTTATTTGGCCAACCTTTCTGCTGCAGTGTGGTGCTTTTGCACTACATGATTATGGGCATGCAGTAAAATAAATAGAGAATATTACATCTCCAAAATTGGCCACGATTCCAAGGCGATAGTATGACCCAAATCAAGTTTCTAAACACTTCACCACCATGGTTAAAGTCAGGCAGTTTACTTATGAGAATGATCCATTTGATGACCTCTTTCAAGGAGCCAAATCATTTGCACAAGTCCTACATTTAGCATCATTACAATTAAGCCCGGATGAAATTAATGATTTCCATGTATATATAAATAAAATATTGTTAAAGGTCCCATCAGACCTATTACAAATTGAACAAATAAGAGAACCTACCCCTAGCGTGAGCCTGGAGGGAAGTTCTAATGAAAATTTTGATGAAGAAATGAAAGAAAAATCAACTTACGATTTAGAAAATTCAAAGCAACAATCTCAGAATGGAGAAGGAAGTCCTAATAAAAGTTTTGAGAAAGATACAGAATGAAATACTAAGGAAATAACCGAGCAGGCTTTCGCCAAGAAACATACAAAGGTCATCAACACTTTAGCTCAAATAGGGAAGATTTCAGTCATTGACCTAGACAAGGAATGGGAGAAATTTAATCAGAAGCTACAAACAGGCACAAGTCTTGAGGAGACATCTGGAATTCAGACCCCCAAACAGACTCAACACAGAGCAAATCCAAAGACAATAGAGAAAAAGACCTCAAACACTCAAGATATTGAGGTTATGCCAGCTTTTCCACTTCTGAGATTTTCTTAAAAATTGAAGAGATACCTCCGCTCGACATATTATATAGCCCTACACATAAGGTTGTGGTAAAAAGAAAAAGAAAGAAGAGGAAATTAGACACCATGGCTGTTGCAACTCCTGAGAACGAATCAATGGAAGTTGTGTGGAAAGGCACTCATGTTGACCCATCAGAGAACCCCACGAAGTTGTCACAATTTGCAGGTGCATATGCCACAATGACCACTAATAAAGCAACACAAGTCTGAATGCCACTAAAAGAAAAATAACAGAGAATTCTTCTAATTGAAAAACAATTAGAACAAGAAAAACAGAGTACCAATCAGCAATTAGAACAACATGTAGATCAACTTTAGAGGGAATTCCAGCAAATGAGGTTACAACACCAGGCAAGCATATCAAAAAAAGACTCACAAATGTTCCAAATGCAGGCCATGGTAGAAAGATTCAAAGATAACCCTCAAACAGATAAGTTCATCAAAGAAGAAATCAAGCTAAATTCCCTACTAATACAACAACAAGAGATGTTCTGCTGGAAACTCCCACAGATCAATCCTTACTATGAAACAAGTAATAAATTGACAAATCAAGTGATTGATCTAAAGTTTGAATATGAAGAAATCCATAAAAAGATTTCTAAATTTATTACCTCGCAAGAATCTGATGAGAGGAGAAAGGGTGATTTACCAAAAATTAAAAAATCCCATAAGGACATTCTATTTACAGATTGGGATGCACAATTAAAGTAGGAAAAAAGGGCGACCACAATAGCAACAGGTGCCGCAAACAACATAATTGAGTAACAGTAATTTAGTCTCTTGTTCCCTTAAGCAGTAAACAACATAATTTAAGTCATAATTTAAGTAGCAAACAACATAATTTAGAGAACTGAGTTTAATTCAGAGACGTTGATTGCTCTTTTCTTCATAGAATAGGAGCAAGAGCCAAGATACTACCACACACGGATATGGTTAGATGGGTAGTGAAGAATGTAAATATTGAAGTCAGACAATTCAAGAATTCAAAGATGGAGTTGATGGGATCATTTAAATCCAAATATTTGAAACAAATGTATCATCTTCCCGACCCTCAAGATATATATGATAGATCATTCCCGGCCAAGTTCACAAAACAAAATGAAGAACCCCTCAAGATGATTCAGGGGTGGAAATTCCTAGAAAACAAATTCAAATATGACAAGACGAGTATGTACCCCATTGCTTCTTTAGAAAATCCCCATAACTATGCAGCCTCTATGTTATGTAGATTGTATGGAATGTCTAATAATACCAAGTTCTCTATATAATGGGTCCCTTTAATCGATGCATGTATCAATTCTCATATAATGAATTGGGCTACTATCCTATCCGACAACTTAGCTATTTCTATTTCTGAATATCGTCAAAAGAGATCCACCTCCACAAAAATCTTTCATCCATCTTATATGAGTGCTCTTATCATGGACTCCATCTGTTTCTGTACTAAGTTTCCAATTATGGGTTGGAAATGGACCTTGCAAGACCCATACCCCATCCATATCAGTGACAAACAATTGTGGAAATCCTATTTTATACCCCATTTTGACAAGATAAGCAATGGTGTTATGCTACCATTACATCAAATTATTTTTGCTAAAACAGCCCTGAGATTTTCTAAGGAAGCCGCTACATACCTTCTTGTAGTAGGCAAGCACTTTGTTGAGCAATGGTTCACATATATCAAAGTTTACGGTAGTACAATAAAACCATATGTACTTCCTTTGTATGTCCCCAACAAGCTGTTAGCCAAAGAAATAGCTCACCAAACTGTTGGAAAAGGCTTAACCAAGACTTTGAAAGATAGAAAAAAATCACTATGGTCATCCTTTCCCATCCAGTGTGGTGCTTTTTCATTGGCAAACTTCAACCATGCAAACAAATAATTACAAAACTTAGAGAGGCTCAGACTGGCTACTCTGCCAAAGAGGCAATTTGACCCAGAGAAAGTAGCACAAAATTTAGCTACGTCAGTAAAGGTAAAACCCTTTATCCATGAATATTATGAGTTTGAAGATTTATTACAATCAGATGAGTCATTTGAACAAGCATTCAATTGGGCAAAAGTGAATTTGAATCCTGATGACTTTGAAAGGTTTCAGGAATTTAGAAATCAGAGGCTTGAAACAATCCCTTTGGATTTGTTAAGAACTGATAACAAACCTACGCCCAGTGTGAGCATTAGCAGTGAGGAACCAAATTCTCGAACAAAATCTCAGAAGAATGCAGCCTAGAACACAGGGAAGACATAGGAAATAGAGACTACGGTAGAATCTAGCAAAAAATCAGCCGAGAAACAGGTCATAAGTGACCTAACTTAGGATACCAGTCCCAAAGGTGAAAGCAACGATATGGAGCAGGAATGGGACCAGTTTAATAAAAAACTCCAAGATACTGCCAAAGCAATAGGTGTCCAAGAAACTATAGGATATTGTGCTCCACAACAAGCTCAGAAAGTTTAAGAGTCTGAGCCAATCAATGAACAAGGGACAAATTCACAGAATGCAGAAATCATACCTACATTTTCGACATCTAAGATTATCCTAAAGTTTACAGAAATACCTCCTTTATATGTATTCTACAACCCACTGCATAAGGATGTAGTAAGAAGATAGAGGAAGAGAAGGAGAGTGGAAACACCTGAAATACCACCACTGAATGAACCAATGGATATAGTCTAAAAGGATATTCATTCAAATCAAACTGAAAATTTAACTAGGTTGTGACAATTTGTAGGGGCATATGATACTGCCACCATTGATAAGTGTAGGTTTTAACCCCGTACAGAAATTACCTGCATACGAATTCTAAATCACAGGAAAAATAAAAATGTGAGAGCATAACACATAAAACACATATACACAGAGATTTCCCACTGGATACCAAAACCGGGACTACCAGCTTGATTTTTCATTATGTTCCTTTCAATGTTACAATACATATTTATACATGCCAAAGCATCCAATACCATGGACCGAAAAC